>JAHZMT010000355.1:0-21025 GCA_027743785.1 Sinhomidia bicolor
CTTACAAAAGATCTTTTTTTACTCTCTTTCTTTCTTTCCCTCTCTCTTTCTTGCTCACGTTTTAACACCAACTCGACACAAATTAGATTCTTGGCGCACTCTTCTCAAAAAGGCCTTCGTTAGGTGAGTCAGTGAAAAAAAAACAAAAGGCCTTGGAGTTTCTATTAATTTCTTTGTTTTTCTCTAAATACATTTTTTCATGCCATTTTCGTTATGAAAGAATATGAAAACGACTAGGCGGTTGATAATAATAATAATAATAATGACGACGACCATGATGATGAGTCTGATTCCCTGCACGAGTCATCAAGCCAGCTTTGTTCGGCAAAACGAGACGTCGTAAAAACGCTCTCTTTCCGTCATTCACACTTTATTGACGCTGCATTGAATTACGCTTTTAACAAATTTGATGACAGCAAAGAAACAGAGCTAGCAACAACAGCATCGTCGTCCACATATAAACAAGTTTTTAAAAAATAAATACTTCACTTTATTATTATTTTTCTTCTTCTTTTTTATCTAATAGGCACTCGATTCATTGCTATTATTATTCTGCTAAAAGAAGAAACAACTTTGACTGCCTACTCATATTTCTTTTCCCCGTTTTATTTTCAAGTGACCATTGCCGTGCCGTGTGTATGTGTATTGTAATGCGCAACCAGGTGAGATGATGATCTTACAAAATACTGGCACTAGCAGTAGACAGGTGGTGCTGGACGCTGAATATTAATTGATTAAAACTATTCTCGCTGCATTGGCTCTAGTAATTGTTTTTTGACATTGATTCATGTCCCTAAAAAGATATATAATACACACATCTTTTGATAAACAAGTCACACACATACACACTCACAGCACAGGTGAGAGGCTTACACTGGATAACTTTCTGATTACCAAAAGCTACCTCGGCTAATAATGCTTTGCTGGTAGAAAAGTACTTTGGCAGAAAAATATTAAAATGCTTTCAACAAACCTGTCAAAAAATAAAATATTGAATTCTAACGTGCTTCATCACTATGACAATGTTATTTTGCAAGTTGAAAGCAGATTTTTTTGCACCACATACTTTTCTGCTGTTTACAGTATAAACTTACTTGCCAGCAAAACAACAACATAAAATTTTGTACCCTTTCTATTTTTTTCCAAGGATCATTATCATCATCATCAACAACAACAGCTACAGTATGATTATCACAGAAAAAAGTGGCATTGGTACTGTTACTGTTGTTGCGTAACAAGAAAAATACAAAAAAATTAGTTGTCATTTTTATACCTTTTTTCATGCACATTATCTTTAAGTATTTTCTTTTTATTTCAGTTTGCTTACGTGTTCAGATGGCATTACGCACATACCATTGATATTCTCTATTACCGTCGCACTCACTGTTTGCATTATACATTGTTTTCAAATCGGGCATGGAAAGAGATAAACGAAAGCAGAGAGAGAGAGAGATCGTGAGAATATTGCCTGAGGTGGTTGCTATGCTGAGTTGAATTGTACATATACTTACATTACACTTTTTTTAAAATACATACCTCTCTGGACAGCAAAATCGTATTTTTTTAAAAAGACGAACCAAAATAAGCTAGCGACGACGACGATGACGGCAAAGGCTCTATATAATATCATACTTTTACTGACAAGTAAGCTTCATCATCACCTGCCGCCGCCGCTGCAACATCATCTTCCTGAATGCGTATGTATATATAAATGAATGTAGGCAGGGAGGCGAGCCTTTTTTTCCACTAATATGGTGTTTTTCGTGTTAAAAGAAAATAGGAACGTTTATTGTGCCTCTTGTTGGCATATTAGCTGACATGCATTTTGTTTTCAAGCTTTTTAGCTTACCGACGGCAAAGGATACAAAAAAAGAAGAAGAGCCTTTGCTCTTTGTCAAGTATGCAGTGGTAATAATGTGTACATATGCCTATGTATGTATACAGATTTATTTTTTTCTGTTCGTCCTTTTAAAAAGATCAACTTTATTTATCTTTCCATTTTTCTATTCATTTACTGCATCACATTCTTGACCCTGAATGGAGCAGTGGTCAAATGAAATCAAAATCTGTAAGAAAAAAAATAATAACAAAAGTTCCGCTCTGTGATTATGTCACATGAACGACAGATAATGACATGATGATAAACTGTACAAGCAATCTTGGAAAATGTTGAAATTATTACTACAAAGATGAACAGGTATATAAACTGCATTATATACGACAGGGGTATTTATTTATACATTTTTTTGAGCAGACAACATATCATCATCATCAACATTGCATGACACAGTCACGAAAAGTGCATCAAAATGAAGGGAAAAAATGGAAAGAATTATTGTGGAGAGATTTGACAATAAAAAATTTCACGTTCGATTTTTTCTAGTTTTCTCATCTTTTGTACCTGTTTTTAGAAAATTGTGGTTTAGGCACTATCAGCAAGATTGGTTGAATTCCTAAAATGCTTTTCTCTAAATATATACATTTTTACGTTTTGTAAACTCACATAAAAGTTGAGCTTATTAAAAAAACTTACTTTGCTATGGTAATATATATTAAATTAACGTGTGTGTGTGTAGTTAAAAGCAGCATCAAAACTTGCCATTTTACTGACATTACTTGTGAATACATTGGTGGCATCTTTCAAGTGTACGTTACACACACAAATCGCTGATGAATAGCCACGGTGACATAATCAAAGCTCTCTGTGGAATAGGTTGATGAAGGTTCGGCTTCGTTTTTCTTACGTATACTTGAACTCGTTAGATTCCAGTAACTTGAGTCTTAGAAATAATATATTGGAAAGTTGGATGACAGCAGGATCATGCTGTTTTGATTTATAAATCGACTTGAGAGTAAAATGCGGCAGATTGAACGTCGTTTTCAACCATGTTTAGTACAAGTCGTTTATATCTGATACCTAGTTGTTTGTTCAAAACCCTAAAATTCTCTCCAAGTTTGACGACCTCAACACAACGCTGCGTGGTTTTATCCCTAGAATTCCTGCTTAAAAAGTCCATTTTGAGGCTCTTTGTGTGGTAACTATAGCAGGCTGCATGGCGGTAGTAGTGCTGATAATGTTCACTGTGACTTTGTCAGTTAGATTTTTATACCATCGCAGGCATCGAAAAAGAAGAGAAAAAAGCTGCTTCAAGCATGTGTCATCAGTCGGAATTTTGGAATGTGAGTAGTGGAAGTAGCAAGGAGTAAGGAGCTTATAGGACACACCAGAGTTGACACATTTACAGTTTAAATCTGTATGTAAAGTAGGCACTATGTACACAGCATTGGTGGTGGTAATGAATGAAAAATCTCTAAAAATCCCTATGCTCGTTGTGAGGTAATCAGAGAGACAGTGAGTGAGCAACGGACAGTGCGTGTGTGTTTATGTGTGAGAACGAGGCTGACATTTGCATAGTAATGCGATATAAAAATATATTGGATGTGATGCTATTCTCTCTTGAAAAGGAGGGAGAAGAAGAAGAAGAAGCGATTATGATAATGAAGGGATTTTTTTCTTTGTGATTACATCACAGGTATTTAGGAATTTCAAATCATGCTCCCAAAATTCCCGAAGACCAACCAGCGGAACTAATGCAGCTAGCAGGTGATGCTCCAGAAGATCCGCAGGATGCGATAGTCAACTCAGCTCGAGCAGTTTGCAGTGCACTGCCGGGATTGGTTTCCCAACAAATTGAAGTTTGTCAACACTATCCGGACACAATCAAAGCGGTGTCAGAGGGAGCCCGCCGGGGAATTCGAGAGTGTCAGTATCAATTTCGTCATGAGCGGTGGAACTGTACCACGCGTGAGGATGACTACAGCGTCTTTGGCTACACACTACAACGGGGTAAGCCAACTCAATCATAGAGCTTCTTTCATCATCTCCATGAGCATCATCATCATCATCATTATTTCATCCATATAATATTTTTTTCCACTCTGAATCTTCATCATCCATCCCCCTTCATCTTCAGCCATATTATTTTCCATAATAAAATCGTAAAAAAGATTCATCATCATAATGGAGGATAATGCATGCATAATTTCATATTACTCCATTGAGCTCAAAAAGGGCGATAAAAATGCCAATAACAACAACAATAATATTATCTTCATCGCGTATAATAGCGTCTTTTGATATTTGTGTGGGAGCAGCATGCAGCAGCAGCAGCCGCAGTTAAACTATGAGCTACCTACCTCATACATTCCAAGCACTCGTAATCAGTCATTATTTCACAATATTTTCAACATGTATTTTAAATGCACATGAGAGGAATTCCCTGTTTCCTTCTCTCTCTCTCTCTCCCACTCTCCTTACATCTCCTCATAGTCAACCAAGTCGAAACATGAGAGAGAAAGAGACGTCATTACTTGAAATGCAAATCTGATAATAATGTGCATACCTTCTCTTCCCTAAAAGAAGACTTGGCAGTCTTCTCCAAAGCCTCGTGCTGCAAATCCAAAAAAAAATCATCTCTTTCTTTCTTCTGTCTGCCTGCTTCTTTTTTGCTTAGCTTCACTACTCTATTGTGATTTTTTTCAAGTTGGTACTATATGGCGAGAGTCATATGAAAAGCGCACAAACTTATTATGCCGCCAGGATTTTTTTTCTGCTATAATATGCGTGAATCTCTCTAGGTATCATATGCACAGCAGCAGCAGCAGATAATATTTATAATTCTTACATTTCACCGCACTACACTTTTTTAAACACAATTACCACCAAGAATGCTATAATATATTGCCGCAATTGGAAACTTTTCAAAAACCTTCCAGAGTACAAAAAATACAAGTCAGAGGAACCAGAAGAAAAAGAAGACGAAGAGAAACTGAAATTTATTTTTTTTTCAAGGTAGACGATGATAGATATATAAAGTACCGAGAACATATCTTTGCGGTCTCAACAGATTTAATTGTCAAACTGGGTGCGACCATGTAAGATATGTGATGTGACATTACAACTAAAGGTGCTCTTTTGCCGTGTGTAACTATTATAGCTAGAGGTAGATACTAGTAGATTGATTATTATTATTACTACTATTATTATTATTATTATACAAGTTGGCGTTGTAAGTATGTGCGTGAATAGATATTGTGCAGTTAAACTACCCCAGTTCATTTTCGCCACTACCATGAACCACACTCATTCTACTTTTTTTTGTTCAGCTAGTTTCATTTTATGTAACCAAAACCGACTGTTGGCTGGGCAAAGGGTTTTGTGGCTATATGAGCAAAAAAAGCATAATATTACGTAGGCATTTAGTGTATATGGCCAGAAATGAATATTAGTAAAACTGCTATCCTCACTTCACTTGATAAGGGCATATCAATGCGTGGATGCTGCTGACTGAATGAGACTCTGAGGGTGCGATAAAAAATTTAACACTTTGGAGCACTTAGAAAGAAACCAGACAGAAATACTTTTGTGCTTTCATCTTTTTTCGTTTCTTTTTTTCTCTCTTATCTTCCTCGAATATAATAATGTACCTACTACTACTATTTACATGTTTGCAGGCATTATCAAGTCGATAAAGTGTAACAGTATGGAGTATAGTTAGTTAGAAAAGAAGTATGTAGTAGCACAGCAGTTTTTTTTAAAATCCACCATCCAGTGGTAAGAAATTGAAATTTTTTTTTGGTTTGGTAGTAATATACTGCATACATGTATGTACTATAGTACTGCTACGTTTACTGTACAGTTCCTATGACGACGAGGCAGAGTAAAATGATCATAGCGATGGTAATGGTTAATGGTAATCACGCTGTTCAATGTGGTTCTCGCTCAGTTAGTCGGATCTATTTCTGCAGTGATAAATTCATATGTGTATGCCATATTGTAAATAGTACATAGTAGCAGAAGTGATGATGTTGGTGGAAGTAGTAGTAGTGCAGTGTCTAAAAGTGCTTCAAGCGCACACCCTAGCATCTGTCTCGGAGAGAAGGAGCAATTTCAATTGAATATCTTTGAAATGAAGCCAACAGGAGGGATAATGAGCAGAGCAGAAAGTAGAATAGATAGCAGGGTTCCGTCAATCTTTGATTTCTCTTCTTATCTCTCCAATTTTCTATTATTCGCGGCATTCGATTTTTCCCCATCACCAGAAGCAGTCCTCAGCCGTACATAAAATACAGGTAAGATTGGACTTTTTTGGCTAGGGAAAGGGTACCATGCAGGTGGAATCTATCAAATCAGGATGCTGACGATGAGTCCGTCTTATTAGCAGCCAGCTAGAAGTAACTCTAACTACTTTTTCTTCCTCTTTTCATACCTTCATATATGGATGTACATTGTAGTTTAATCAATTGAAAACTGGGAAGGTTACCAAACTTGCATGGTGGCGGTAAATAGTGAAGTAGTCGTGGAAGTGGAGGGAATAAAGGAAGAACAGCAGTGAAGACAGTGTGTATGTTATGTGTTGTACGTACACAGGGATTTGGTAGGTTCCTCTTATGGACATCACCCCAATTGAATAATTTGATTTGTAATAATTTATTATGATTACTTTTGGGCAATAAAAGGTTAAATTACTTACATAATACCATTGAGAGTCTTTTTGATCAGCTAAAAAAGAGAAAAGAATGTTGGGGAGATGATGATGATGATCATCATCATCATCACTCTACCGTTTTAATACAGGCAAACTGGAGGGGTCATACCAAAAAGTAATTTTTTAAACTATAAAAAAATGCGGTACAGTTAATATTACTGTGTGCCCAGCAGTGCATTTTGTTGTAGGTCCATCGTCGTCCACTACAGCCAAACCAACTCACCAAACAAACTACTACGACTACTACTACTACTTATTAGAGTATTGTGCGTTTTGTGTGTAGTGCGTGTGTGTGGTGATGGTATTTGTGCATGAATGCATCAATTTAGAAAATAATACGCGCTTTTAATACACATTTTGTGTGTGCTCATGTTCATACCTTTTTTATACAAACAGCCCGATGACGATGATGATGAGGATTGAGGAGACAGTTTTGGGCTTTAAAAAGATGGATGGGTTGAGAGTGAATAAGTATAAAAACTTCCTTTTTTTCTCTCTCTCTCTTTCTGTCTACATTCTCTGTTTAGCTATCTATATCTCTCTCTCTCTCTCTTCTCGAAAGAGAATAATGGGAGACGAGAGAATAACACCAAAATGGAAAGTTGCATGGTTGAATTAATATTTAAGTTGAATGTAATATTGTTGTATAGTTGTGTACGTGTTTTCCTATTTCTTTCTCTCTGTCTCTCTTCCTCCGTCCGTTTTACTACTACTACTAGCTCTTCTATCATCTTGCTCTCCTGTCTAAGGTACCGGCCATATATAGAGGGTGAGCAGAGAGAACACATTCAAAGTCATTTAACCATGAGTTTATGAGCTCTGATGGAAGATCTACCTCTATCTTCTTCAACTATCTACACATCGGAATGAAGGATTGAAATCAGTCGGAGATTCACTCACTCTTAGTATTCCACCAAAAAAAAGAAGATTAAAAAAAAATCCATCTATTCTTAACAACATGCATACATACAGATACAACTGCACAGATATCTCTTTCAATTTCCCTACAAACTACTTATATTCCATAAAAAATACATACAAATAAATATATTTAAAAAAGAAAAAAATGATCATCGTCATATATGACCATTAAATGATGGCAAAAGCCAACAGGCAGAAGAAGAAGTTTTTTTTGTTAAAAAAATAAATTGTTATGCAGAAAATCATTTTCAATTTAATACTTTATACCAACGTCTTCTTCTTCTTTTTCTATCCTTTAATACCAATTCAATTCTCCGCATATTCCATATCCTTCTCTTTTTTTGGTACTTGGTATGCTTTGTTGTGAGAGGACGGGAGTACAAGATTGGAATACAATAACAGAGAAATAAGCAAAAAAAAACACGAAAGATTTACTGTATCTGGAAACATGATTTTTTACAATATTACAAAATGTTATTTTTTCCAAACTCGCTCTCAACTCAATACAAAAACATGCATTTTCCTTGTCGTAGTGTTCATTTCGATGGAGTGATTACCTACATTCCAATTCCATAAGGAAACGTTATATATTTTCTTTTATTCTTTTCTTGAAAAAAGATTCCATTTCTTTTCTAGTTGCTGCTGCTGCTGGAAAGGATGTGTATAATAATAATAATAATAATAATAGTAATACGTACAGTTGTTGCTCTTCTGATGCTGGATAAAAAATTCATTGAAAGACTTCTCTCTGCTATTGCCATATCAAGTGCACCCTTTAGACAGTCATTGTATTACTTTTTTTTATCGTCAGCAGCACAAGAGATGACTGGCTCTATTACTATTACTACTTTAGCAACACAATGAACACCATAGATAGCTACTTTTACACGACATGTTGTTGTACATTCACAAACAAGTGATAGCCCCAGCATTTATTGTTACAGGGAATTTACAGAAAAAAACTGGACGACTGACTGCGGACTAGACCATTTTTAGTGAAAAAAAAATATTACATCGAGAAAACGAGGATCGTACATCAATGTATCCATGTTGTTGTCTATCCCTCTCTTTTCTAGTAGTAGTAGTAGTAGTAGTGAATCCCCACTACTTTCCATTATTCTCTCTTTTCACCTTTAAAGAAGGAAAACGATTTTGAGTTAGAGTAAGTGAGCTGAGCACAGCGAAAAATATATAATATGCATATATATAAAATATATTTTTTTTGTACTCCTCCCGGAACATGTTCAGCGTTAACAATGTCAGATCTTATTTTCTGATATCAAACTGATATATTTCATTATGGCTTTTTGGTTCGATGGTTTGGCCTCCCTTGTTGGACCACATTGCGGAAGATGACCAAATACTGCGTGAAATCATTCATCCTCTCTTGTAATATATCGTAAGATCATCATAATAGCATTTGAATAAGCAGTTTTATTTTCTCGATTGCGCTTCCCTCCCTCACTCACTCATGCGTATCCTTTTTGCTTTTTTTGCGTCGTAATAATAACAACATTCATCTTCTTGTGTAGTTTATACGGCTATATTAAAAAGGTTTTTTGTAGTGAGTGAGTGTATATTACTCATATATGCATGCCTTTTGTTTTTTTCTTCCTCTTCGTCTTTGCATCTTTCTTTGAAGGAAAAACAGAGAGAAGAAAAAAAATCATCATCAACAATAACAACCTTGTCAAACAAGATGACAGTTCCTATGTAAATCTGATGGCTCGTTCCTTGAAGACCGCGCACAGCATGATTGAATTCTTGACTAAATAAAAATGTGATTAAAAATAATTGCTTTTGAAGAACCATCTGTTTTAAGACACTGGTCATTTCTTTACAAAAAAAAAGAATTTAATTTCCTTACGACGAAATCTTTAGCACAGAAAAAAAATCCTAATATGTTTTCTTATTTGTACACATATCTACACTAGTTTAGTAGTGTTTATTTGCAGCGACATAAGTACAAGTTTAAAAAACGTATACTTTTTTAAATGAAAAAATATATGATCAATATAACCATGATATATATTTTTTTCTCTTTTTCCTTTTACGATTTAATTTCACAAGTTTAACATGGTTTCATAGTATAATAACCCAAATCAGATTGTAAATTTTTTTGGGTGAAATGAGTTTGTAAATATGAATGTTGTATGAAAGCGTTTTTTTTTCGTTTGGAACATGAAACTTTGACCTCATCTGTCTCATTTCCCAACAGACAACAAGCTTATATTCTACGCTCGACATTTTTTTCCTTCCTTTTTGTGTCGTTTTTTATTCATAAGCACACGCATACTTATCTATATATGAACTGTACATGCCGGGGTTTTTATGCCTGGTTTTTACTATTACAACAAAAATTTGCATAAGAGAAAAAAAAGAAGAGGATAAAACGCATATCAGTTTACGTGCTTACTTTTTGGTTCGTTTAAAATATTTAAATGTGGAACTACTTTTTTCATGGAACTCCACAAACGAACAAACCAAACGAAAAAAAATTGTTTCCATGAATAAGCAGCAAGAAAAAAAATTTGTATGATTCGTAACATTTTTTTATTTGCTGTTATTATTACTCATCTTTTTCGGAGAAGGTTTTATTCGCTTTTACACCTTGCAAAACATGACTGGAAGACTATTTTATGTCATGTGAAAAAAAAATTATATATTTTTTTGCTCTGCCTGCATTTTGCGTCTCATCTTATTCTTGCTGAACGTCAAATAAGTTGTTCAAGCTTAGCTGACAGATATGTTGCATTCACATGACTAGACATTCCACAAACTCTTCTTTTTTTCTTTCTTTCTGTCTCCTTCTCTTCTCTCTTTCTTTCTATCATCTCATCCTCGTGCGTCTCAAATGGCTAAAAGGAATGACAAATACTACGGTGAACACTGACACACCGACACCACCACCAACCACACACACAAGCTTATCATCTGTCGTCTACAATAATAATAATAATAATATTACTTGCCATAATCTTTTTCCATGCATGCTTTATCAAATGATGGTAATAAATACTTTAGACGGCTGACTGGTTTGACGTTCCGTTGGTTCTGAACAATTTTAACGCTACCAATTCTGACAACAAAGTATGTACGCATGGAGCTTATGCAAGGTATAGTATACGATTCAATGCTCGAAAAAAATACGAAAACTTACATGAATGAGTAGTATACCAAAATCTGAGAGAAAAAATTATATATACCTACATATACGTATATAAGTATGTATAAACGTCGACTCCATCAGAAAATAAATGCCCGCCGTTGTTGTCAATCCTGTGTACTCTTTCAATTCTTGTAAGGTAAGGATTTTTATTTTCGGCTTCACTTTCCTTTTTCCTCTACCAATGCCTCCAGGAGCAATATGTTTTTTTTATTATTGCAAATCGTACTTCAGAGAGTGCAGCAAAGCGCGTAAAGTGCAATAGAAAATAGGTACGTACGAGCATATGTATGCGTAATGCAATTTATATTCTTCTATTCGATGAAGAAAACTCTGGTGGTGGTGGTAGTGATACGCTGAGATTTAAGCGCCTTCTTCTTCTTTTTCGTAAGCATAGGTATACATATACCTATTTATTACAAGCCCCGAAGAAGAAGAAAAAATCAAATGTATATTCTCATACGTTTTTTTCTCTATGGTGAATGGTGATGTGTTCAATATGATTGCAATTATTGTGAACGCACAAGAAGAAGAAGAAGAAGTTTGATGTCGGTAAATTCTCTAACGGAACGATTGAGCACTAATAGCAACACATAAGCTGCTTTCCTGGGTCTTACGTTGAGCGTTGCGACATCCCTTCTTTTTCAGTCAAGTCAAAAAAATGAGAGAAGCGAGAGGAGAGAGAAGGAAGGGATAAAGTCGGTAAGATGGAAAGTACATATACGGCGATTGGTAATGATCCTCTCTGTTTTCTGATCACAAGGTTGATAATAGTAAAGTGCAAAAGAGAAGGAGAAATCGACGACGACGTAAGAAAGAAGCGTCGTTGTTGCTAGTTATTATTATTATTATTATTATTATTATTATGGTCGTCGTCATCACCATGCGTACAGAATATTTTTTACGCATTATTATGTTGATACAGTGTAGCCAAAATGTTTAATAAGTTGGTAAGGTGATGGTGGTGGTGATGATGACGACGACGATATGAAGTGATGGTCGTCTTGATAATCAAAAATGACGATGATACCTTTGCTGATAGCATCGCCATCACTCTATACTATTATTATGTTTATTGAGATACAATAAAAATATATTATTATAATAATATTGTTCACAGCAAGATAACGAATTTTCTTTATCCATTATCAATATACCATAATTTCATGTTCCTATTGGTATAATAATAAAAATTATAATAAAGTGAGAGAAAATGACCTTAAGTAGTTGTGGAAGCGGTTGCCGTGTTACTCATCGTCATCATGTCATATCATCTTCACACATACACGGTAATATTATGACTACAGACAACAAGAGGGAGAGGCTGCAAGTAAAAAGATGAGTAAAAAGAAGAAGGTGTTAGGCTTGCCTCTTCTCCTCACATGGTATACGACCTATTATAAAGACGACAGTGATGATGAGGACGATGATTATTATTATTTTCGAAAGGAACGGAAAAGGCGATGATGAAGAAGAAGATGATGGTGATGATGATGAGGAGGAGGAGGATGGTGACGGTGACGCTGTTGTTGCTGTCTGTTCAAGTTCCTCTCAAGCTTAAAGAAGCACGTGGATGAGATGGCTGCATTATCCTACAAAACAATGCGAAAATCTATTGAACTGTACTGTCTGTCTGTGTGTGACTGACTGACTCAATGCGAGCTCTTCAACTCTGGAGGAAGAAGACAAGGAGAAAATCTCTTGATGAGCGACTTCGTTACTGATAATCAACTCGTGTAATTAATCCCTTAATGTTACTTGCTCAAGTCAAGTAAACCTCTTCCCGGAGGATTTATACGAGAAGTTTTCGTAAAACGAGGAGACGAGCACATAAGCATGGCTCTCTCGCTCTTTCTCTCTCTCTCTCTGTACGTTTTCTGATGTCGATGAAAGTCTAAAAAGTTTTTGTCTTGGTGATGTGCTATATATAATAATACCGGATGATACGTTACACTTATTGTGACGACGCTATATACTGTGCACATCCTTCTTTTCTCTTTCTTTTCTTGTCCATAGAAATTACTTACAAAATACATATTATATTGGCTGCCATGTAAGTAAGTAAGTAAGCAAGTAAGTAAGTTGCATCCGATTATTTTTCGGTGGATGGAGAAAATCGTAGAAGGGGGGAAATAGAGGGATGGAGATATCTCTAGAAAAAAAATGGTATTATAAGTAGTAGAGAATCAGCGCAATGTTAAGAAAGAAAGAGAGCACATTGTTTGTGTGTTACGTAGCTGCTGTTGCAGTTGTTGAAGGAAAGGGAAAAAAGGAAAGAAAAAAAAGTTAGTTGCTTTTTAAAGATTTTTTTTCGTCTTCTTTTCCTCTCTTTCTACCAGGCAGCCAGCTTGAAAAAGCAACAATAACAGCGGCCGTTGTCGTTGTCGTCGTATCACACACATTGTGTTTGCGAATGAGTGTGTGACTTGACTCTGAAACAGGAGTTTATGCTCTGAATTACTATTTATCATACGACAAACTATGTACTTTAGTAGGGGTCCTTAAGTAGCCAAATATATAGGGGCTTAACATTAATCATCGTGAATAAATACTCTGGTGGACGTTGTATGTATGTAGTAGTATGAAAGCAGTGAGCGAGGAGCATATAAAGAGTAATAATAAAGATTTTGGTTTGTTTTCCAAAGAAAAGGAATGAGCAGTAATTTATGTAACTTCTTTATGTATTTTATATCGTAAAATAGTATGTAATCATCTATATTTGTCGTTAATTTACGGCATTTATATTAGGAGAAAAATATGGGTTTTAAAGGAATTGCTACACACTCTGTGTAGTTTGTGTGTTGTTGGTGCACACGCACACGCTGCTGTACTGTGAGTTATGGCTCAATATATTTTGTGAAATGAAGTGAAAAAACAAAAGGGACTAGAAAACTGACTACTGTGCACAGTTATTTTGCTATTGCCTCCACCACTACTACCACCACCAGCGCACCATTCAATGAAATTATCTTGGAAGGAAATGAAATAAGCAATTAAAGTCAAAAACTTCTTAAGGAAAGAAGAGTTGAGTGGTGGTAATGACGACTCTTTAAGTAAGTTTACCCGTCTCCATAATAAAAGCAGACAGCAGTTTCTTTTCTTGACCAGACAAAAAATAATAAACTACAAATTGTGTAGAAAGTGGTGGATAGTAGTAGTAGTAGTAGTACTAGACGGGCTTCCTCAACATTCATAAACAGTCTTACTCTTTTTTTCCGTTTCAATTTCCTACTAAACAACAATTTTCACTGCAAATTTGGAATCGTGTTATTTTTTTCATTTCGGACCATTTCCGACTTCCATTTTCAGTAACAAGGGCCACGGCAAGAAAAACCAATTACTTTTCGCTACATGTGTAAGTAAACAGCGTGTAATACTTCAAATCACTGTGTTTGCTTCCAACTGAAAGGATGCAAATCTTATCAAAAAAGCATGCACGACAATTTGCTTGTTTTTATTATTGCTCGTTAGTCCCATGCTTCAAGACATATGTATGTACGTAAAAAAGAGAGAAAAGTTGAGAAAAAAGTTGAGTTTTTCGGAGGAGCAGTAACAACGTTTTTTTGTATACCTAACCGCAAACTAAATAATATGACTGCAGGTCTTAAATTGTAGCAGCGGAATGCACCTTTTAGTTACTATTTGACTTTGACTCCCATGACAAGAAAAGACAAGTGACAACTCAACAAGCAAAAAAATATATATTCAAGTCAGCCAGTAGGACTAGAAATAAACCAAATAAATAAATAAAGGAACAAGAGGGAAAATAAATGGGAGCACAATAACAGACATTTCTAGAAGAGCTGTGGTGGCAGTGGTGGTGGTGGTGCTATTGGAAAATTGTATGATACGGTTTACCGTAAGGCGTAAAGCAATTCGTTTCTCGCATCAAGTTGGTCCTGTCCTGCGGTTTTTCCAAGTTGTTGACTGGCTCCTCGGTTTTCCAGCTTCCTCTCTTTCTCCCTCAGATTATGCAAACAGGAGGGTTCACCTTGGTCTTTTCAATGAAACTTTTATTTTTCTGGAAAGCGAAACAAACCAAATGATATATATCGGTATTGTAGCATATATATAGATGGGCAGTTAAGTTATAAAAAAGCACGCTATCATGGTAGCACGTACAACCGATACACTAAAGGATTATTATTGGTGGTGATATGTGATGGTGTTTGGAAAATATTAGACGTTGTTGTAAGAGAAAAAAACGACAGTCAAAAGAGAATATGAGCAGAATGCGGTTATTATGAGAACAGTACGAACATGATGATTTAAAGTACATTTACGTTATTACGTGTTTTTATCCATATCGGTTGTTGTAGGAAGAAGAGAAGAGGAGTAAGACAGAAGAAACTGGATCCAACTGTGGCCCTTCATTTCAACTATTTGAAAGTGTTGTATTCCCAGCGCTTGTGTGCTGACAAGAGATCTGGGTGGCTTGTTCTGATCTTTTGCCTCAAGTTTTTGGAAGGATGGTTAATGGATATGAATGAGTAAACATACATCCTTTCATTGAAGACAAGCTCACAAGATTGAATTTTTAATGACGTTACATGCATCACTAGACATATCCAGAGAGGGATTCACCGGAGAGATTTAACCCTTTTTCCTCCTTCACAATTCTTTCCATCTTTCTCTCTCTCTCTCTCTCTTTCCTCAATTCAGCTTAGTTGAGTTCTGTCAGACTCAGCTTTAGCAAGTGAGTCTCTGTGGCGGGACTCAGTTGATCCTATTTGATATCATCATGTCAGGTCGACGAGAGAGCAGATCAGAAACAGCAGTGGCAATATAAATATATGTACAATAATGTACACACGTAGTAAAATGTTGCTGGCATAAAAATAGGGAGAGAGAGAGAGAGCATGGTTACACGGGTTTTAATATGGAATGTGTGTAGGTATTAGTAGTAGTAGTACCTCTATAGGTAGAAAGTCCTTGTTCCTTTTATTTCAACAACACAACAGTTTGGACAGATGTAAAACATATCAGTAACATTGTTTGTACTACTTTGTACACAGAGTAGACAAAGAAGAGGCTGAGTGGAGTAGTGTAGGCAGACAGGAAGGCAGGCAGGATGAAACATCTCTCAGGTGAGTCCCACTTGTCTCCAGCAGAATTGTCAGATTCTTGATTTCAGACATGTCATCATCCTCCTTTATTTTCACAACGATTACTCTTCTCGTTCTCATCTTCCTAAATCCATTTTAACAGAGCTAATAGAAGACGAGCACGAAGAAAATAATGTCAAAAAAACGACGTTGTGCTGGTAAAGAGAAGATGAAGAGGATCCTTCTCAGATCCCTTGTGGCTCAGACAAGTTGAACTTTGATTGGCTATTGGATTGGATGACAAGAACAATAACAACTTGTATATTGCAGCGTAATCGGTAGCAGATAGAGAGAAGCATCGTACTACGTGGTGGTGGTGGTACGTTTGTATCAGATTGTCAGAAAAGAGGACTTGGACGTTTTTTTATGCATTTTCTCCACTCTCCTAAAAAAAAGCTTCTGCTAACAGGATCCATCCATCCCTTGCTACTCCTTTCTTACTACTCCCGATTTCTTTGTTATAAAAAGGAAATAAATAAAATGCACTAGTTCTTTCCAACAAAAAAGTACATTGAATGGTAAGCGGAAGAACGAAATGGGAGAAAAAAACGTTTTGATGCCATTTATTAGCATGACAAATAGACGCAGTTTCCAATGTTCCATTGTGCGTTGAGTGCGTGGATAATTGGAGACTGATTTTTTTTCGTTGCTTCTCTTGTAAAAACACATCAAATACTTTAATAAAGTACAACGAACTAACAAGCTGTAAACACCGAAACAGGAGTAAAAACTCTCCCGACTTTCCTCTCTTCTCTCGTTCTCTTTATGCATGTGCAACAATCCAACCCAACCCATACAAAAGTTCACTCTTTTTCTTCTCTCTCTCTCTCTTCAGAGCTTCTTTTATAATTTTATAAATAATGCTGTGCTTCTATAAGCTGTAATTTGTGTGCGCTGCTAAAACAGTATATAACAATGAGTACATGGCAACATTGTGCATTATGCATGTATTTATTTTGTCTTGCTGCCGCCTGATCATTGCTGTTGTTTTGTTGCATTTCAACAGAATTACATCTACGCACTACCTTCACGCATAAACAAAAGTGCGTGGAGAAATAGAAAGAGAGAGAGAGCCGGAGCTGATGTGAATAATGTACAAACTGGAAGAAGAAGCACACACCCTTTATATTTTAAATGAAAAGGATCAAAAGTAATCTCCCTTAATTAACCATGAATTTAAAATCGATTTTGCTCTCTGCGAGCGAATCGAATTGGGTGAAATCCCTGTAACTATATTTCCCATGTGCACGAATAACAGTTTTTACGCATTTTCCTCTTCCACATTATAACATATAATTTTGTTCGGTGCGTTCTCTTCACAACTTCTCGTCTCTATCATCCCTGTAACGTTGGTGGGTACATTCTAAATAAATATGATAATGCACAGGGATCTATTTTGGATCTACGCGAGAGAGAGAGAGAGAGAGATTGCTCTTTTCGTTTTTCATTTTATCTTTTCTGCTGCTGCTTCTTGTGGTGGTTTCACGTTTATTGTTACATTCAACTTTCTACCTTATACGCTGAGGCCGTTGATAATTCTGGTGAGGTGGAGATGATAGTGATACTTGGTTGGGTCTCTGTGTGCGGTGACGATGGTGGTGGTGATGATGGCGGCAATGGCATAGTAGTGTAACATTCACATTACACATCCATTTGACAGGGAAAGTAAAACGCTGTATGAAATAAGCTGGCGAAAAAGATTCATGATTTGCTCGTCGTCAGTTTATACTCAACACACCATCATCGTCGCCGCTGCCGCCGCCGCCGCCGTCACCACTACCAACACCACCACCACACACGCACAAATACATTCTCTCTAAACTGAATCCATGAATAATTTGCTCATTTCTGCACGATTCTACTCTTTTTCTCTCTCTCTTAAACGACATAGGCACTCGAATTTACTACTAAATCCATGTAGGCATTACCATCATCGTCAATTTCATCATTGCTCTTGCTTTTTCCTTCTTATTGCCGATATGGGATACTGTTTGCTCTGCTTAGTCTCACTCATCGCCATTATTATTATGACGATGAGGATGATAGTCGGCGTATCATTATTTTAATTTTCCTTTTCCTATCTATTTTCTCTCCTCTTCCAACATCGCCACTTTTTTCTTTTCTCTCTCTCTCTCTCCCACACACACCATTTCAGCAGCATCATTTCTTATTGAAGCTCCTACTCAACTTGCCTTCACACATAACGTCTTGTTATCTTCAAGTACATATACGACTTCTCCTGTTTTGCCTAGCAAATAGTCCACTGATCCATTCTCTCGCCTTTGGATAGAAATTTTTGCTTTTTTTATTTGTGGTAATAGACATTGACTTTTTATCCCTGGAAATGAGCAAGACGACAGCCAGTAGTCTAATATAATATGAACCTAACTTTTTTGGAGTGTTTGTTTTATCCATATAAATAGCGGAATAATTTGAGGTGCTTTAGGTATACATGCGTCAATCGGTTTAGTAGGCTGATTATACTCTTGACTCTTGATTACTACACTAATATGTCGCTCTCGCAACCATTGCCACTGTCGTCGTCGCCACTGCTGCTGCTGGCTACTTTTAGTTAGTGTGTATGGGACATTGCGAGATAATAACGATGACAAGGAGATACATGAAAATGGAATGTTTAACTACAGTTCCAAGTGACGGCAGTTCTGTGTCATGAGATGGTGGTCGTGTCGTGGAGTTGTTGTTACTAATGCTGCCGCTGCTGGTGAGAATCTAACTACCTATATAACTATTCGTTTCACTTTCCATTTTTGGCTGTATCATTATTAGGAATATTGCATCACAACAACAGCAGCGAGTACTAAGCCCTCTTCTGCAATATTATCTATCTAGAGTCCGTACGTACTGCATATTACGTACAGATGTGTAAGTAAACTTAAGTACCACTATCGACATCGTCGTCGTCGTCGTTTCGACATTACCAACAGAGCGACATTGTCATGTTTCCCCTCCCTCCCTTCTCTGTACGATTTCTTGTTAGTTTTTCATTCTTTCATTCCTTTTCAGCTCATGAGAGAGAGAGAGTGGAGCAGCACTTGAGTTGATTTCAATAGATATCATTGAGTCAAAATTAGTTCTCTTATCATCATCATTGTTCTTCAATACGTACGTTTGTTCGTTCGTTCGTTTGCAACCAGACGGGCCGAAATGGCAGAAATGAGTTCACACACACTGCAGCAGAGAACATGACTAGAGTTTATACAGAATCCCAGCGTATTATCTTCTCTCAGTATTATTATGTACTATGAAAATTCTCGGGGTAAAGTTAACTTACTACTACTACTTCCACTACAACAAGAACAACAACTTGAGAAACAAGTTGTGCTGTTGTTGCTGGTAGTGGAATTGTTTGGTGTGGCATGATAATGATGATGCTGCTGGTATGGTGGTGGTGTTTCCACAATAATTTGCTCACCAACTTGACAATGTTGCTGTTGGCGTCTCCTATCAAAATAGTATTACCCTTCTGCATTGTCCTTATTCACTATAAACTCTATTTTGTTCCTTGTTCCCTTCATGACGATCATCATCATCGTCCTCTCCTCCTTTTGCTGCTGCTCACTTTACACAACGGTTGACTAAAACAGAAGCGCCGTACCGTCATCATTATCGTTTTAGTATTAAACGTTTATTTTACTCTCAACTAATAATAATAAAATCGACATGACGATGATGATTATAATGCTGCATACTTTTTGTCAAAAGGGCTGTCTAATTTGACTAGAATGCGAACTGTTACATTGAGGAGAAAACACTTGCTGGCGTAATAAACCCTAAACAGTTTTCAGCAGCAGCAGCAGTAGGAGCAACGCAACGTCTGTTTGTCAATAGGAGTAGTTTAGACGAGAAAACAATGATGCTATCTTCAGGACGACATCGTCATCATCATTCCCATCAAGTCTATTCTACAGCCCATATAACTGTTTAGCCAAGTTTAATTTTAAATTTACTGCATTGCAACTACTTGTGTTGTCGTTCCTAGTAAACATTCTCTTTGTCCTCGACAAAGAAACAACTTTGAACTTTTCCTTAGACGTTGAGACATGGAGCAACATAATGAAAACAATGGAAAGTCACTCTAACAACATTCCAGGTTTTATACAGGTTCCAAAGTAGAGGTTCACCTCTATTCTGTTGGTATGCAACTTGCTAGTAAACGGTAAAAAAACAATGGAAGAATTGAATATCTCTTTCTTGCCGTTTACATTTGAACTGCTGACTAACGCTAATGCAGTAACAATACTTTTATGAATTTTTTCCCAAGTCAAAAGAACAATCTGTAAAATAGTTCAAGGGTGGATGCTACGTATTAACTGGAAAGTTGGCACTGATTATATGCTTTATTGTCGTTTTATTTTCATTTCAAATGTAATTTAAAAGGCATTTCTACACAGGTAAATTTAATAACATATTATCATTGAAATGTGTAATGTTAAAAGAATGAGTAAGCGTAGTCCGTTTGCTTTAATTTGTGAGAACAGAACTGCGATACGTGTGTAATTTGGCAGGAAACAATAGCGTTACTCTACAAAACAATATTACAAACGTTGTCCATTATTTGCAAAAACTGACAAAAGTACACGGTGTGCTTGGTGTAATTGACATGTTGTTGGGAAAAGAAGTGCGGCGGCGGCGGCAGTGGGCTCATTTTCTTAAGTGCAGAAAGAGGATCAACTTTTTTGGCGTATTATGTTACGACGCTCCAGCAGTATTATTTTACATAATGGGGAAATAAGTATACTCAAACAATTTCCCCGGCGTTGTTGTATAACTTGTAACTATCTATCTACCAATCCATCTGCTGGTGTAAAAGTTGATATTTTGACGAAAAAGTGGAAAGTCTGTCTAATGATAAAATATTCAAAAAAGAGGAGGAAGGGTTGGACTTTACACAACTTGAATGGCGTCATTCTGCTTGCTTGACGATAATGACTGTAAAAAAAGACGATTACAATGATTCTGCTGACTGAAACGAACAAAAAAGACAATGAAGCCAAAGCTGATAGAGGCAAGGCAAGCATTTTCAAGTAAATCGTCAAGGTTGCACGTTTGCAATATGGTTATTATTGGTGCTGCCATTAAGCTTGTCACTTGTCAGCAAGCAGAAGAAGATTTTGCTTTTTAGCCTGTTTCTGTAGTAGACAGTCCCTTTATTGTGTTGGCTGTTAGTAGCGACGACGATGAGGAAGAAGAGGATATTCACTGCAGAATGTTTCATCGTTTCCTTAGTGGCGCGCATATTTACGTAGCTGTAGAAATTCATTAGA
>JAHZMT010000356.1:0-19391 GCA_027743785.1 Sinhomidia bicolor
TTTTAACTCATAGTCACATCTTGCTCATTGTAATGTGAGTTCTGTGATGACAATTGCTTTGGTTCTCGATGTTTTTACGCTACCCTAAAATAGAGTCTTGTATTCAGCTTGTAGTTTTTATTACGCATTAATCACAGCTGCTAACTTTAAGAAATCATTATTGTAATCCCCAAGCAATAATCTGCATATTGCAGAAACCAGATATGCGAAATAGTCGCAAATCAAATCTTTTCGAATTCAGTGCACTAATACGTAGCCTATAGCTGAAATCAACAAAACTCTACCACCTAAGGTCGCTCTATTAAATCTATAGAAACCACACAAGCGATGTGTGCTAGCTAACGACTCCAACCTTGTTGAAATAGTAGGTGCTACTTACACTTCGTACACCGAGAGTGGGAAGTTGCCAACATATTTCAGAAGTCCTATCAATTACTAATTTAGCGACAACTAAGCAATAATTGAAATGTTTTGACAATTCGGTTTGATTAAGGTTGAGGGATTTTTACACTCGCTCACTCGCTCACTCAAAAACACAGGTTAGGTTAGGTGAGAGGTTAGGCCAGAGTGAGTGAGAGTGAGTTTAAGTGAGTGTAAAAATCCCTCAACCTTAATTCAACCGACAATTCTTATACATGGTATGCATCACTCTGTAAAGTGGCAATATAAAGTCCATTGTCGACGAACAAAATCGCTGCGATACAATTTTGCCTTGTCGTAGTGTAGACAGTAAATACGGTATTATGTAATCTCGTGAATCTTTATATCAAAAGGACTGGATAAGTTAGTTCGACCTAGGCAGTAGGGGGTGCAGATAGCCGATGAATGAACCCCCAGTATACAAAGTGGAATAGGCCGAAAATTATTTCTGGAGTAATATGGCTGGACACTGACTATTAATTACTGTCAGTTAGATCTACCCAAATTACACACTAACGTATTGTGCATTGAGAAAAATTGTTATAATCAAATCACTGATTTATATTAGCCCAGGTACTAACCACTGGGGTGTAAAGTGCTGTCTTTACTTTAATTGGAATCGCTGATTTGTAACTACCTCCATCTGAAAAGAAAAAAAAGTAAAAAGTAACATTTTAAATTTAATTGACAAAATATTGTTTTACTAATGAACTATGTACAAAGTAGTTTTTGACAATTTTGAGTTAAATTGAATTTTTTTAAATTCTGTCCTAGAGGTTTTTGAGTCTTCTGGTATGAATTTTATTTTCAAGAAATGAATCTTTTCGCAGACAAGCATACCAGTATATATTGCAACACAATAACAAGGACTTCCATTGCAGGCAATAATATATATACATGAAATTTTGATTGTTGTTTTTGATATCTATCTATCTGCAATAATGTATTGTCTGCCTGTGCCTGTGCATTATTATTTGTGCTGATAAAATATTGATATAGTAAATAACAAAATTATTGTTTATTCTCACAACATTCGTTAATGCTAATCTAAAATATGTGCATAATATGCATGTATGTACGTATTATTAAAACTTTTACTGCTGCTAATTTGTCATATTATAAAACGCTTTAAACTGATGACCAATTCCTAAAAAGATTGCTTTTTGCTGCATAACAGTATTATATCAATTATATGAATCACGTGAATTCCAAAGTTTCAACGATAGACGATTGCAACATAAATGAGTACATAATACCTATGTGAAAATAAAAGAAGGAACAGCATTATGTTAGTGCTGAATTGACGTCTCTCGCGTTACCCCTATGGACTGATTGCGTACATGGAAGTAAGTCAATACAAGTCTGTAAAGTGGTGTGATGAAATGTGTTGTTCAAAACTGTAGTTTTATAAAATTACAAGCATACAATTAGCTGTTAAAAGCTAGATAACCTTCTAACGAAAAAAAGCTAGTATAGTTGACTATGCCGCTTTAAAACATGTAAAATGATAAAATTGATCTAATTTATTGCTTTTCCCCGTTTGATGGGAAGGTTGTAATATGTCAATCAATAAATGCAATAAAACGTAATAGCAAACTTTGGAAAACGTTTTATGTCACTTATAAATGTTTTAGTTTCTTGTAATTGACAAAAACTAAAAGTTACGGTACAAGTATCATTGAAAAACTGTTGAATAATCAAGGGGTGCGTGAGCATTGGAAGATTTTGCGACTTGAAGCCATCAAAATTGCGTAGGCAGAAGTAGGTAAGTAGCCATAGTTCAGGTACCAACGAATGCATCACATTTGTTCGTATAAGGTAGCAGCAAAGAAAGCTTATAAGCTTGCAAGTCCGTTCCTAGAAGTGTTTATTACAAGATGTAAAAATAAGTTTGCTGGCATAATAATGTAAAATATCGGCTGGATTCGGCATAAGGCAGTAAAATGTTGTTTTTTTAATTGAAAAAAATTACTTCGAATGACTCAAAATGAGTTATGAGTTAAGTGGAAAAATGATTTTGTTGAAAAATATTCCTTTGAAAATTTTACCTGAAATTTCCCTTGCCGATACTTTTTCCTATAACACTTTAAAAATTTAAACCATAGAAAATAGGTATAAAAAAACTGTGCAACATCGTTAATCTAACGCGAGTGGGAATCCTATGGACTGACTGCTCAACATTCCATGATAAAAGTTAATCGGAGCAAACGTTTTAAAAATATACATAGAAACGAAACTTTAATATCACATCTTTCCCTTCAAATTACTTTACTTTTTCCCCTTTCTACACTTCAATTTGCCTGAAAACGTCTGAAATGACTTATGGTGAAACATTTAAAATCTTCCATTCCCCTCTTTCCGGATGAAGTAAACAAATTTGCTTTAAAAACTATGAAACCGTTAATAATGGTTTGAAGTGCGTCCATGATATGCTTACAGTCAGTTAGCAAGACCATTGTCTAAATATATCAAATAAAGAATAAAGATTTGAAATCGTCATTTTCCTCTTCTTATTGAGTATTTTGATTTGAAGGAACGAACTTGGCTCCTTGTTTGGCAAGTTACATTGTAATAAATTGAAAGAAAATCGGTCATTTGCTTTATCACACTGTTTTCAACTGCGGACAGACAGACAGACATTTTTTCATTATTCTTCCTTGTAATTTTCCTTCTTGTGGTTGACCAATCTCAATAAAAGACTAGACTTTACTTAGACGAAATTGGTGTGCCTGCATAAGAAATTTGAATTGAACTCAAGCAAGGCTTACCAATATATGTATATTCAAAAAAGAAGCGAACGAGTATTCACTGGTTTTTAGCTAATAAAGCTGAAGTATAATTAGTCATGTTTATATTGGATAATTCTTACATTATGACATGATGCGTCGTCTAAATAGGTAAATTTTCCTTAAAAACAATTAATCCTTTGGAAACCAACAAATTGCCGTCGATGCGTGAAAAATAAGAAAATCCCATCGAATTTAGTCGAATAAATAATAAAAAATGTGAGTAATATAGAATGCTAGGTATTAGACTATCGAGAAAACGTTTTCCCTAAAATGAAACTTGTAATGTATTTTTCGTTTTAAAAGTAAAACGAATATACGACGTTTTTATGCAATAAACGTATCGTATGGCTTGTAAAATTCGTCGTCCGCTTAAATAATCTCATTAAAATGTGATGAACGGAGGAAGAGATCTACACTTGAAAAGTGTGTAGGTATGTGCTTTGCCTCCTCATCTACTGGGCCCACACGCCATTTTTTCCTGAGAAATTCCAGAAATGGAAACCTACATGATATTATAGGTTGAAAACAGGGAGATAAATATGCTAGTGATATCCTGATTCACTCATGTAAGTTTCTGCTGGTTTAGACAGCGTGGGTTTGGTAAAAATGGAAAGATCGAGCAATACTGGTAGGTGTTGTACATGTAGATCGGTGAAAGTTGGGGAAAGTACACTTTCTACTTTGAATGGTGGATCAAACAGAAAGTCAAGAAGATTTGAAAATCGATTTTTTTGCGTTGGTGCAATTTGTCTGAATTGCTCTTGAAACGATTTTGCTTGAGTGCAACCTCATCGTATTGGAAATTGAATTATAGGCGCAATTAACTAGGTTACGTGCACTAAACTGAAAGTATAAGATTGTTAAGCAAAGAAAGCTACTTACTTTATTACCACTACAGTTGTCGTATTTTTACGTATAATTTCGTGCTGGGGCTCAATACAATATGATTTTTGCCATTTACAAATATTTATTAGCTGCTTTCGTTATAAACCTTTAAGAGATCCTTAAATTAGCGTTTTGGGAAAAGATTGTTATACAAACGGCCAAAAATGTATCTAATTCCTCAACTTGACGATAATTTAAAAAATAAAACAAAATTCATGCAATTGACGGCAATAATTAATGTATATTCGTAAGCATACGTGATATGTTTTCAGCCCTTCTTTTTTTATCAAAAATTGCTGCAAGCATTCTCATGAAAACAAGTACAATTGCCGTATTCAAACCCTTCCTCATACCAATTTCGTATGTAATACACTGTAATAGTCTGGATGTATGGTATACACATACATACATCCAGACTTTCTCTGACATTTGGACATTTCCTGAGAAAAAATCACTCACCTTGCCAATTATAAAATGTTTTGACATCTTTGAAATTGCTGACGAATATACGGTTAAAATTTTTTTAAACAACAAATAATATCAGTAATAATACAAAAGACAAATAAATTCCGCTTAACGCTGCAATAATTTCACATTGAATGCGTTTACATTAAATTTAATAGGACATGTCTCATATTACCCCAATGCATGTTCTCTGATGGCGATATATACTGACAAACTGTTGGGAAAGGTTTGATGCTTTTACTCCACTGCTTCTATAATCACACAGCATAATAAGTGCATATGTACTTGTATTACGAGCATACAATCCTAAATTAGGATCCCCTTACAATTTTCATCATTTTTCTGGGAAAAAACACTTTTCACCTGATAGAATTACGCAGACGATGCCCTATCGGATGTTTTTCGGTGACTGGGGAAATTGGCCAATAAAACTTTATCGGTTATCATGTAACAGCTTGCTAATTTTAGTATATTTAACATACAATTTTACTGGAGTTACTGATAAGCTTTAAAAATACTATTAAAGTAAGCCCGGTCAATCGCCCTTTTAGTCTGAAGCATACATACAAACTTACAAGGTGCAATAAGAAGAGTATGAAAAGAGGTGAGTACATACACTATAAAGCACCCACATATGAAGTTCAGATCTAACGATAAGACACATGGATGATGAGCCGGTTAAAATAATTTGTAGCAGTTCTCAAAACCAGAGATGATGGGATACTTTATTATTTTTAATGTTGGCTAAAATACGCTGATTTATGATATTTGTGATTTATTTAGCAATGTATTTCAGTTCAACAAAAGGTAATAAAAGAGTTCAACACATAAAAAGGTAGATGCCCCTATAATTACGTATTAGTAGACAAGTTTCATTCTCCAGTCACAACAAGACATGTTTATATATATAAATAAAAAAAATAAACAAAAATACCATATTATTTTTCTGCTCCGTTAGCATTTCCAGTTTTGTATTAAATTGCATGATTACTATAAAAGCTTCCTTATTGATTCGGAGAAAATAAGTCGAGCTGAATAGAATCCTAAATGATTAAATTTCTTAATGAGAACGTTTCATGCCCATCTAAACATTCCAAGTAAAACTACTAGAATCAGCAGTCGTTGCGTACTAGTAGTATATTATGTAATACAGTGTACAATACAATGCAACTTCAATAAGATAGATCACAGACTCTTACATTCATCCGCGAAATACGAGAAAGAGATACATATAGGAAGGTAATATGAGCGCTTGCAATAAGTCAAGAAATTTATACCACGTACCATAATATACCGAGTCAGGATCGTACAGAGTTGCAATGTCTGTTTCTCGCATCCTTTAGGCTCCATCTGAGAATATATATATCTTGATTTGTGATATATTATAACGTGTATTTCCTTCAGCACTTTCCACCTCACATTGCCATACAAAGTTGGCTACAATATTTTTTTCGCTTGAGTATTTATGTAAACGAAAAAAAGTATTTATTCTATTAATAACACCTTTTTTGTTCAAGTCTCTTTTATTAAAAGATATTGAAAATTTCGCAGCTTATTTTTCATCAATTTGACCAAAAAAATGAATGCTGAATTGAATACAGTTTGAAACGATGGTGCTCTTTCTTTTGTTATCTTTTATAATATCCCTTTCTTCTTCCGCCACTATTATTTCTCTTCTTCTCTACTTGATCACTTCAAATTCGGATACATACTAGAAACGAGTGTTAAAAAGATTGATCTTATATATGATTTCAGGTATAAAAAAATTGTTGCAACCAGTCTAGACTCAATCTTAAACTTATCTAACTTTACAGGTAAATAATCGCGTTTCCACAGTGCTTTTCACAAATTTAAAGCATTTACCTAATTTAGTTTGCACCACTTGAAGCTTAATTAGCCAAAATTTCTTCAAAAGAACTTGTACAGCAATTGAATATTTCTCTAGCAAATGTATTAGCTCCCACTCATGCAACTTTCACTTTTTTGCTAATTTTGTCAAACGTAAACCACAACAGTACTTTTAGTTTCCACTTTTTCTCTCAAAAACTTACCAGTTTCTCAGCAATGTTAAAATATTCGAAATTCTGATAATGAACTGACTGTAGATACGTCCGCCCAATCTACGCACACACACGTCACATCGTCATACCTATTAAAGCAAGCACAACACATCGACTGAACCGCACTGGTGCTACTACTTCTTACTACGACATGCTACTTCTTCCACTTGCTCCATTGCATTTGCTGTTGTTGGCAAGTGAAAGCGAACAACAAGACGGGGAAAAGGGATAACAGAAAGAGAAGAGAGCGAGAGAGAGAAAAAAAATTAGAGGCACACAATAATAAAGAAATACGCAGACACTGGAAAGCAAAAGAGAGTGAGAGAGGAACAAGTAGAAAAGAGTGGAGTGAGTAGAGAGGAGAGAAACAGAGACAGAGAGACAGAAAGAGAACTCTTGAATAGCTGAGGAGGAGAACGCGGACTTCAGAAAATTTTCTGATATTGTCTCTGTGAGTGTGAACGAACGAACGTACACGACAGTTACTCCACTGCACTGCACGATATTATGCGATTTACTTAATTTCCCATTTCATGCCACCATATCACAAAACTTTGATATTTATTATTATGGAGTTCTTCTACCACTACTACTGCGACTACTACTACTACTCATGTTACATGTTGGATATTTATATATTAACTCTACAAAATTCACATGCTGATGTGTTTCCTAAATATTTTGTATGTGTTCTATCCTTTGCAATTCTATAGCATGTACTGCCATCCAACCTACGTACTCCATAAAAACCTCTGCTAGTGCTGCTAGTGTGTGAATGCTGTTTTTTTCGTATGGTTTTAAAGTATACGATATAGTATTTCAATATTGCCATGCATTCTCGCAAAAAAATGGTGCAGCAAACAACTGATGAAATGGAAACTAATAATAATGAGAAATGGTATGAAATCGTTTAGCCCCATCACACTGGATTCAATTAAGCGCAGTAAAACAGTTTTACTCAATTGTTTTAAAGATCAATTTCAACATTTAATTACTGAATTTGATAATTTCATGTCTGTGAAAAGAAATACTATACTGGCTCTGAGAGCATGTTGTTTGCTGGTATGTGTGCGTACTTCTTAACAAAGGTAGCTTATGCAAATGCTCCCTCATTTGCTTTCCAAGTTAAGATATCCTGGTATGCCATGTTTTAATTGAAAGTAACTTTTAGAATTTTTACTGAGATTGGTGAGCAACAAAGAGAAAAGATCAATCTTTTTTAAATTTGAGATATATTTACATACCTTGGGTAAAGCAAAGAACAACGTTTGGTAATGAACTAAACTGCTCAATACAAAGGAGAATAACGATTTCAAATTTTCTGTCTCTAATGTATCAAAGTAAGTGGCTAAGCAAAAATAACTGACTTCAAACATGGCATGGACTTACTTTAAAACACTACGAATGGCCTCATGAGTTGGTAAATTGATTTACTCCGGGGGAAAGTGCGATATGGGATATTTCAAAAGGTCATATTTTATGTTTTCAGAACGGTCACACCAGTTGACTTCAAACTTAAAATATAAGCACAGGAAAGTAACTTCGACCTTTGAGATCTTAAGGTAGTCGATGCACGATTTAATTGCATTTTGATACTTTTGGGTTTTATGCAATCCCTGCTATTAGCTTAGTTGATCGGCGTGAAGGTCGTCTTGTTTTCTACAGCAGAAGCTAGTTTTGCACACCAACATGTTGGTGTTTATTTTATATCAGTCTTTTAAAGTGCCATAAAACCAGTGATGTTTACCAGGTTTAATTGTTGCTTGATCTGCAACAATATTTTATTGTTTATTTATTTTTTACTTTTATTTGCTTGCATGCCGACAAGTACAATATTCTTTATACCAATTGTAAATGGATTCACGCTCTCAAAAAGACACACAGTTTCTGTTTGAAGCCGCAACTAGGTACTGTCCTTCCAAGGTTTTGCCGTTTTAGAGGAATATTACTTACACTTTAACTCGGCTTGTTTTATCCTCACTCGCTTGCTCTTCCCGGCTTGAGGAAAGTAGTCATTTTCACCTGCTATATTCACATACTTAAGTACTTGAATAGATCCTTCAGTAAGCGCACTTACAGTTTGTATGCCTACATACACACACACGGTATTTTTTCTCTAGCATCCTCTTCTCATGGTTGTGGAGAGAGCAGCTTTTGAGTAAATACATTGTATTAAGAGCAAAATTGTTGACTGTAGAAACAAAACTTGACAGAATTGAATTCTGTCATAGACTCGTTAAATATAGCAAGGAAAGGCTTTTTCCCGACTTGTTCTTTTTCTAAACCATTACAATAAAAGAAGCTTTAATATTGCAGAATTGTGTACATTAATTATATTTTCGAATAATTTCTGCTAACAGCATTTTCCCATTCACTGTTAATAAATTCCTGGAAAAATGGCAGAGCATATTTCGCTTAAATATTGAGTTCTATGAATCGCTCAGCACATTAAAGTACTTGAATGTTTTGCTTTCTTAGGTTTTTTTTATTATACCACGTGGGTTAGCTTCACTCATTTTTTTACTCATGTGGTTTTGCCTATGACTTGATATGACAAGTTCCTGTTGTGCATGACAACCTGCTACCTTTTGAGAACGAGGGATAAACAGGATGATAACAAAATTTAATTTTTCCAGACACAAAAAATACAAAGGATCTTTCCTATATTATAACATAACTTTCGATAAAAAAGCAGAATGACACAGTCATGATTTTTATTTTAGCTACAAAATGACCTTGACGAACAATATTGAAAGAAGATGAACTTGAGACAATTTATTTATAATATATTATTATTGATTATAAACGCAAATGGATCTGATAACTCTGATTTTTTCTCGCTCTTTTGGTTCAATTTTGTTTACTCATTCAGAACGATAAGAGGAAAATTATGTTTTGCAAACAACATCAACAGTCAACAAAAATTATTTCTGAATTTTCAAGCAAAATGAGATAAAGAATACGGAGAAAGAGAGAGAGAGAAAAAGAAAGAAAGAAAGCGCTTAATAAAAATAATGTTTGTGTATTTACGCTATACTGATAATAATAAGTATAGTACGACTGTACAAACAGATATACACACGCACTCAACTCATTCATTTTATTTGTGCATGAGTGAAAACCGCTTTCAATTTTAGTATTTTTTCCATTCAATCCTATTTCCCTTTTCTATTCAACTTTAATCAAGATATTTTAAATTATACCTTTAGAATTGTACAATCATCATGCCTTGTCTTTCATCCTCATTTGATGTTGTGAATAGGATTAGGTATACTGCAACCTACAGGGTATTTCTGAATTCATTGTAAATACTTAATAGGAAGCTGCTCAAAGTATAGTATATTAGTTTTCACTTTGTCAATTTCTTTGAGTTATGATTATACGCCGAGTACGGCGGATGTACAATGAAGAGCCTTGTGACAAGCAGCATGTCATCAACGCAATACGTGCTTAAGTACATGAAAAGAAGATAATAATGGCGAAAAATGAGCAAACATGCTCTTCACTCCATTATTATTATTTTTCAGTGAATTGAGAAGATAAAAGGCTAATGTCGGCTTATGGTATGTTACGGCTTTAAGTATGCATGAAACTGTTTTCGCGCTCTCCAGGTTATGACGATTATGATGATAGATGATTATGACAAGGGTCATCATACCAGCTTGAATCAACTTACATCATCATCTCCGTGAAGAGATGGTACTTGTAGCAACTTTTTTTCCTTTTATTATAGGAATGATCAAGTCCCAGGTTCTAATCATCACAAAAATACGTAGGTAGGTAAGCACTTGACTCTATAATATAACTTGTATCAAAATCAAGATGGAACCAGAAGATGAGAATATGTCAACAGTCATGAATTAAATATCCACTTAGCGTTTTTACTGTATGCGAAGGGAAAAATAAAATTTTGTTTGTTTCAAAATGGCACAAGGTACCGAAAATTCTGATTTTCTCTCGGGGAGATTTGATAAGGTAGGTAGTTGAGTAGGTGTGCATTTTTTGTTGTGTACGTGGGTTTATATTTAAACTCTGTATTACACACACACATACTTCTGCAAAAACGTTGTGCTTTGTACACAACTACTTAGAATATGTATGTATGAACTATAACCAAAATGTCTGTCAGTGTCAGCTCATTACTTGAAAGTATATTATATAAAATGGCATATTTAAAAAAATCACCTCCAGTTCTGTATTACAATTTGGCAATGTATGTATACCTATGTTCACAAGAAGTAGTTCCACCAATTGAGTCCTTGACAAAATGCGTAGGTACGTAAATGCGCTACTTGACTAACGCGAAAGCACAAACGTTTTCAGTTGAACTCGTGTAAGTGGGTTAGGCACAGCGAAAAGTTACCAAATATTGAACGTAACTGTGAAAGATGATATGAAGAGGAAGTGGCATATATACATACATTGCTATCAGTTTTAATGGATGAATTGCTAGTTCCAGATAGAAAGGGGAAAGTTGGATAATAATTTTGGCTTTTTATCCGCCAAAGTAGGAGCAATCTTGTTGTTGATTTATAACTTCAAAGATTTGTTAAAACCACAGAAAATCATTAATGGATACAGAGAGAGTGGATGTATACAGGCTTCGTTACGCTGCCATGTCCGTGAGGGCTCCTCGTTCGGATTGAGCGTCAACAAAACAGTGGCAATTATTTGCCAGTGCCAAACAAACTCATTATGCCTTACTACTTTATTCCTTTGAAACTACAAATCAAATAAATATGAAAGTGGGAATGCCAAAGCATAAAATTGTACATCAGAACTAATTGATGTTTAAAAATGCGTGAAAAGAGGAGGATGAGCAGTCTTGCTTTTTTGTAGTTAGATTGTGGTGTCACAGTAATGAATGCTATCATATTGTCAAATGTACCGGAAACTCAAAGCAGGAACAATTATGTGCCCCTACACCAAAAGAACTCTAACGTATTTACTCTTCCCACTGGTGAGAGTTTTCGGAAAGGGATGTCATACGATGTGGATTTCATTTCATTATGCCTAAAAAGTTTCAGAACTGAAATGTATGATTTGCGTTACATTTATCATCGACAATGTTCCTACGTCCCTTGTCATGGAAAGATTTAATTTTGGACTAGATTATTCTGTACCGCCTACTGACATCCCTTCTTGTTTCAGTCAGTCATCGTGGATCGGTTTAATGATTTGCAGACATATGCAAAAGACTCATGTAAAAGAACAAACGGAAATTTCATTGTAAAAGGATATTGTAAAGTACCTCATATTAAATGACAACAACAGGGTGAAAATATTGACAAAGGTAGTGCATAAAATTTCAGCGTGCCTCGTGAAACTATAATACGTATTTAGATGTGTAATGCATTGATGCCTACATCACTCGTTTTTGATGAATAACGGGTTATGGATCCAGTCGGAAAGCTTCAATAATATGATACAATGTTTTCATATAAAAAGGGAGTTCTTAATTTTGGCAATGGTAACTAATATGGCAAAAATAGCTCCATGACTTTGATGGAGGAGAATCGGTGTATTATTGATGATGAATTTTCATGAAAGTGATAGCTTTTTATGAAGCAATGCTATTTTGCAAAAAAAACATACATTTGGAGAAAAACATCTCTCTTGTTTTTGATTTAAACATTTTTGACGTTTGCAAAAACAGTATGCCAACAAAGATAACTGATGATGACATGATACAGACTTGACATGTTTTCTACATTTGCCCATTCTTAAAAATAATATCCAATAACGACCACCTTCCCAAATTTGATCCATAGAACAACATTATTCAATTTCATAGCGAGCACAATTGACAACAAGGAAGTTGGAGCTGGTTGTTCTAAAAGTAAGTTGTGCATATAAAATGTTAAACCACTTAGCAATCTCCAAAAGCTTAAAAAGCAAGCAGCGCACACATACACACATTCCTATGAATTAGCATGCTTGTTTCTCTCATTACGAAAAAAAGGAATAACCTGTGAGAAAAAAAGATCTACAGTACAGTTCAATATTTTGCTTGCTCTCTTTACATATATACAGCACCTTGCAATATGCAAACTGCAGTGCAGTGTGCTAAACGCTTATGCACCCACCACCACCGTTCCTTCAGCCAAGCAATACAACATTAAAACCAACAGTGTAAAATGTTAAAAAGGTTAACGCTTTTCAAACACTAAAACTTAGCAAACAAGCAACAAAAGACTATGAATGATGATGGTGATGATAGAATGGCTACTTGACTCACACACATTATCCACTGCTACTATTAACTGTTACTTTACGTATTATTTTACTGCTGCTAGTAAGCGAATGGTAAAAGCAAAAATAGTTTTTTTGCTCCCTAGACAAAGCCCTATCTATATCATATCGCATTTATAATCCCATCCATCCAAGTGTGATCCAAACTATTGTATAGCAGAATGTATATGTACAGTATGTGTGGATTGACACGCAGATATTTTAAGCGTAATATTATGTGGGGAAAAAATATCTTGTACTATATAACATACACCTTGCACCTTACATATTTTCAGCATTTCCACGTATTCGCCACCACCAACATCATCAGTAGTAGGACGGATTGATTGGTGGTGGTGGTGGTATCATCATCATCATCATGTCACCGCAGTTGTTACTGAAATCTTTATAAGAGGTGGAGAATCACAATATAAACCTACAAGACTTTGGCCGTGCAAAGCTACACGTCTACAGTATTTTTACATGTATCTTTCGCCCTTCGCTTCCTTATAACAGCAAAATGTTATAATGCAAGAATCCCTGTCTGAAGAGGAGATTTTGATGATGACGATGAAGAAGGTCTGTGCATTTGTGTAAGTATGTGTGCAATATGTTGATAGGCATATTATTATATGCATAATATTACAAACAGTTGTGAACGCTGTTGATAATAATGATATTATAACCTGCCACTGCACACACACACACACGCACTAACTTACACAGAAACTCATTTTGTAAAGACAATGATAAAAAATAATGAGAAAATCAAGTCTTGTGATGAAGTTAATAATAAATAAATAAAAATACTACATGAAATGAGCATCTTTTCTGTGTGAGGAGAAGATGTCTGCATGATTGTGTATGTGTGTGTGTGTGTCGTTGCATTGCATTGCAACGTAACGAAGTACAATATGTGGAGAGATTAACAAAAGAAACAACTCCGTATATTCTTACTGTAGTTATTTTTTTTAAAGTTTAAACGGTATACAAGTGGTGAGCACTGAGAAGATTAGTTAATGTTCTAATATAGTGCATAGTACCCATTAAATTAAAATGTGCAGAGCTGGTCACACTGCAAAGATTATTTGCATCTAATATATATGTGTGTATATATATATACAACATTGTTGTGCCGTCGCACATTAAAGTTGATTTTGCCTAAATATTATTGTGTGTGTCTACAGTTTTCACAAGTGACTTTTTTACCTTTCTGTTGGTCTGCACGAAAATTATGATGATGACTGTTAGCGTCAGAGCAAAAGTGCAAAGCGTTTAAAAGGTTAGTGGATATACCTACTATGTGTATTTCTATCCTAATAATTATTAATGCTGTTATCAAATTTTAGTATTAAACGTTATACTAGTACTTGTAGAGTCACGCAAAAGATACATATATATTTCACAAGTTAATGTAATAGTATTGCGTTATAATCGTAGGAAAAAAAGTGTTGTGTCCACTTGAATTTGGGATAACTAATGTGCAAATCACACTGGCTACACTATATACTGGCCATAATGAAGGCGTAATAATAATAATATTAATAATAATATAATATATATGTATAATGGCTGGTGGTTTAATAGAATCCGTTGTGATTCTGTTAAGCAAAGCTACGGCCAAAAAGGTTAAAACGTAATGAATTTTGTATGTGCATAATATTATTATTACTACTACTGCACCATGATTGCCCTGTTGTATGTGTTTCTTATCACTAATAATATTATATGGTAGTTACTATTTGATTATTATCATTACCATCTTGTCATACACGTAACATACCGAAACTACTATACATACGTGTCCACATTTCCTATTGTCCTCACACTTTGTCAGCAAAACATTTTCAGTGTTCGTTGCAACTTTTGAAATAATCAGTTATAATTGCATTATCCTGGCCACTGACAAAAATACAATATTGTCACCAAACCGAGTATAAAACCTAGACGAGTTGGGTAAGCCAGTATTTATTTATTTAATTCATTTAAAAAGTGATCAACGCGAAAAGTGTGTGAAAGATGGATATAAATATTATCACATATTGTATCTGCGACACGAAAATTGCTTGTTAAGGTAAATTTTTGTGCAAAAGAGATTCAATTACACGGTCACAATATATACTAGCATTAGTTCATTTTATTTTTCTCTTTTGGTAAAATTAGCTGTATTTTTTATAATAGCGAAAATATTCTCACCAGTATTGGTAGTGCTTAAAAGAGAGACAATCAATTCTTACTGTTTTGCTGGTTGACTTTTTGTGCACTTGTGTCGTGCTGTACCTACCTACGTAGGTGTGCATTGTTGTATTTATGCATACCTGTTAAAACAGTAGTTAGTCAGCGTTTCAATTGCTATACAACACTTCCGATTGAACTCTTTTTGTAAAATGTGATAAGACCAAATAGTTCTTTTTAGAATCATGTGAAATGCTCAAACGCAACAGTTTAACAATGATGCAAATTTGTACGAGATGACATGGCGTGGTATTGATAATTACACAAGGTGAGCTGTTACCACTGCCGCCACAGCCACAGAAAAAGTGGAAATAGACGTTAGCAATAACGAAATGAGAGGCACTGTAATTCTTTGTCAGTTGCTTCTCTTTCTGTGCTTAGGTATTTTCATGATAGGGCACACAATTTTATAACAGTGATAGGTATAATAGGGACACCCTAACTGTGAACTACTTACAGTTTGAAAATTTAGTCACCAAAATAATTATGATGAGAATATTGTGGCGTTGATAGCAATAATAATAATAATAATAACATTGGTGGAAGTACTCGTGAATTTGATTACCTGATAATAATAATATGGTGATGATAAGGTTTGCAAAACATCTCGCTCAAGTATACTCTTTGTGAAGGGATTAAATTGGCAATGAGAAGCAATGCGAATCAAAAACTCTTTTATCTACGGCCTGACACTTTTACGCTGTCTGATTTCTAATTAGCAAAGAAAGAATATCCCAATAAAAAAATTGAATTAGGCACCTATCTAATAACAATACACACATAAAGACAATTTAGGTACTTACAATGCACAATTTTAAAAAAAATTATAGTTAGACCGTCGTCAGTTGAGGCCATACACACTATAACTTATTCTCAGAATTACTTGTAAATAATAACAATAAGAAGTAATGTGCTGTTGGGTCCTCTCTCTCTCCTGTGCGCGTGCAAATTTTCAATAGATAGAGCAAAAAGAGGTTTGTCAAGTTACATCCCCCTCTTGTTCATCTAACATCAGTTGGCACCCTTTTCCTTGTGAAAGGCACTGCTTTTGGGCTAGCAAAAATACACTGTCAAACTCTTAAAGGGGTTACGTTTAAGAGTAAAGTACGATAATGTACGTGCAAAGGCTGCTACATACATGCATTGGGTGATTATTTCCTGAAAAGGAATTTTTTTGCACGACTAAATAATATTTCCTTGGATTTTCCCCGTTACTTTTATTTTAGAAAGTACAAATTGTAGTATAATTAAATAAAAAGTTTATTTTGTGTGATCTCATCATTTTAAATGTATTGTGTGATTTGTGTTTTTTTTCTCAAGTGACCCTGACCGTAGATCTTGTGTCCAGTTACCAAAATATTCGCTACGTTTAAATATGTGATGGATTCGAGTTTGCAGTTGGAGTAATGAAAAAATAGCATGATTGAAAAAATGCAGCATTTCCAACTTGCGGAAGTATATCGTGAAAGTTGGTATAAGGAAGCTGTTCTCTACATATCTAATCTACTTCCTTGTAGAAAACAACAAGTGTAGTATACCTGGAAAAAAATGTTCAACAAAGCATAATTAACAGACAGAGCTAATTGAGCTTGAAACGACAACTGACAACAAAAAGGGAGAAAGAGAGAGCGAGAGAAACGGAAGTAATACAATACAAGTAGCGATAAATGAAGGTTTATCTTCATTATCTTCACCGATACATTTTGCTTGATGAATGTCAATGTATACTTTTTGTAACGTGAACCAACCAATCTTAGTGATTTGGAAAGTAAGATGAAACAAACACAGTAATTTAAGACGAACGCATTCTCTGGATATAAGCTGGAAAAGGAAAGCAGCAGCCCACTTCATTGAAAGCAGCAAAAAACACAAAGAAAAGGAGAAAAAAATAGAACGGAAGAGGAGACAGCATCTTTGCTGCTGAGTTCGCAGTAAAGCGCTACCCACACTCCAACCACGCTCTATCCTCAATTCTCATCAACAACTCTACAACACTTTACTACTCCTGTTCAAGTTTTTATGCAAGTTGTTTTTGGAATAGTGATGCACACTGGAGCCTTTCATTCCCATCTCAATTTACATAGTAGCAATTCTTTGTTTTTGAATGCGATTTAATTACTTTAGCTTTTAGTATTTTTCCGTGTGTGCAAGTTACTAGGAATGAAAAATATTTAGATTTGCCGCTTCTTTGGAATCAAACGATAATTTATGGAAGCAAACAAATTTATAATGATGATGCTACGGAACTCATTAAATGGCTGACCTGAAATTACATTTTTGCAGTCAATTAAGTTAACAGGAAACTAGTTTGATTTTGCAAATATATTGGTTAGATTTCGCGATGAAATCTACTTTTGAAAGAGAGTGTACATCGCAAGCGTACGTATCTTTTAGTGACACATAACTTGGCCTACAAAAAGAGAGATTAAACATGAAATATTAAAAGTAATTATATAGAAATGATAACTTACTTGTATCGCTGAAAGGAAGCAATCCGCAGGGATTAAATGGCCGATTAATTAACTCACTTTGCTGCTTTGTTAGAACCGACCAAAATGCAAGTCTCACTTACCTGTAATTTTACTTGTTGAAAAGAAATTGGATGTTTGCCGCAAAAATGACACTCTCTTGACATTTGATGTTCAAGGGCTTCAGCCTGGTCCTTACGGTTGTTTAGTTGCGATTGTGATATATTTCATGATGCAATACGGAGGGCTTTGTTTATTATTTATACTATTGGCAAACAATTATACGTTTGCATTGAGAAGAACAACAATGATTTTTTAACCTAAAGCATAATGTAGTAGAATAAAAAGATAATAATATATTTCGGAATAATTTTCAAAGTACGCAGTTGATAGGGACTAAAAATTAAGGTTTCAATTATTGGTAAAACTTCTGCTGAATTCAGTTTCAGAACGTGTATCAGTTAAATATTTGTTTCGTGTCTAGTTAACGTTTTTCGAACTTTTGCAACAATTTTAAATGATCAGTTAAGTCAGTGAAACAAGTTAGCTGAAGATTTTTCAGCAAATCAGTCACTTTAAAATTAGTAGTATTTACGTAGTTGTCTAGTGCGTCAGGTTAGTCAGTTTTTTTAATACGGAAAATATGTGGCCTGTAATATCGGCGACAGAGGTTATAAGAACAATGGTGAGGCCCTTAGTCGGAAGCAATAATTATGTGAAAAGAAGAAAGGGAGGTAGCAGAGACGGAGGAGGCGGTAGAAGTGGTGAAAGAACACCAGTTTTGCTAAAAAACGGAACGACAGGTCTCGCCACGATTCTCATACTACTTGTATTCACATTCGTGCCCGTGTCTTTACAAGCGTTCAACATATTCAGTCACAGCTATGATAGGCTGGATCAGAAATATGGCTCTTTCACAGAGAAAATGAGACTGGAAATGTTGGATGAAGTCAAAAAGATGTTCTACTTTGGCTATGATGGCTACATGAAATATGCCTTTCCAATGGACGAACTCGACCCGATTCATTGTATAGGAAGAGGACCAGATCATGAGAATCCGTAAGTTGCGTAGGCATTGGAGAACGCATGGGCAAAAAAAAATTAAAGCAGCTAATGTATTGAATTTACCAACATTATGACTTATCTCGCAACTTGTTTGGTCTCTCTGAATTATACGGCACGTGCGCAATTACGTTCATTTAAAAAAGTAATTATTATTAAGCAATGCTCTTAATTGACATGTACAATTTCTAACAAACAGATAATTTAACATGTCCTGCGTTTTTTTCAAAAACAACTCAAGCTGTTTGCTGCTATTTTCTTTATAACAAATTAGTACATTTTTCTGGGAATGTAGGTTACTTGGCGGTTTATTATCTGCCCACATGTTCATGGAAGAAGGTCGGTACATGTTCGGGGATGACCTTCGTCCGACCTGGTACAATGGGCAGTTATTACAACTGGCTCATGACTTGGCATCCCGTTTACTACCTGCTTTTCAAAAGTCAATAACGGGAATACCATATCCACGGGTAAGAAAATTCATTAATTTGTTCTGGAACAACGTAATAATAGTTTTCTATTTTTTTGAATTTTTTTCATACTTTTTGCCATTCAAAGGTAAACTTACGAAAGGGAACAGTAGACGAAGGTGGTGAAACTTGCACAGCAGGAGCAGGGTCTTTATTGCTAGAATTTGGAGCATTATCGAGATTACTAGGGGATCCCATATACGAATCCATGGCACGCCGTGCTAACCGCGCTTTATGGAGTGCCAGAGCAAAAACTACAGGCTTGCTTGGTACGTATTTTTTTAGGAAATGGCAGTGTCTCACATA
>JAHZMT010000358.1:0-17718 GCA_027743785.1 Sinhomidia bicolor
TATTTACGACGACAGCAAGTTCATTGAAAAGTTCAATAGTTCAATCATTGCAAATTTCTTCCCTTTTACAAAGATCAAAACCACCCACCCACCACCGTCAATTAATTACAACATGAAGCAAAGGAGCACACCATATACATCTGGCAAAATTTACTTTCTCAATACTTTACTATAAATTTCTTCCGTAACAATTCAATTAAAATAAGACTCTTCGCGTTTTCTACTTTGCTCACAAATTCACTTTGCCCCAAAATCCCACGTATTTCTCCTTTTTTAGAAAGTATTTTTTTCTGCCTCCGTCACTACCTGCCCCAACCATTTGCTTTCATTGACTTTATCTTGACGTGAACTCTTTGTGTTTATCTGTTTATTTTCCTCTTTTAGAGAATAGAGTGGATTTGGAAAGAAAGGGTAAGTAAGTAAGTAAGCAATAAACGCACTATACTGTTGTGTGCTGATACACATCTACTTTCGCATGGTTTAGCCATTATTTCGAAAAAAATAAGTGGTGTCAATGTTCAGAGAAAGATGCTTCATGGGGTACGTTACGTACAATACAGGAAACAAGGTGAAAGAAGTGAGCCAATAAGAAAATGTTTTTCTTGTACATTTTAGCTTAATAAAATATATATACAAGGAAAAAATGCTGAGAGACAAAACTGATGCGTGTCCACACACAGAAAGAACACCACCACCACCACCATCATCGCTTCGTATTTTTTTATAGGAAGGAATATATCTGGCTTTAGTCTGCTTCATGCATCAAATTTCCTCCCTTATCCCCTTCTTCCTGTTACCATTTTTTTCACAGTGGTCTGCTCACATTGGTTTTCCCACTGCTTTATATATAGTCTCCTTTCTAGATTTTCTCTCAGTTTCGGAAAAGCATTCATCGTGAGCAGAGAGCCGGGAATATACGTCTGTCGTACGTTTCTCAAGAAAACTATTCTTTAGAGACTGGCGTTTATGGAAGCTGTGGTTTAGTCTCGAGAAAATAGGGTTGTTGAATACTTAATAATTGTTGTTGGAAAAAACGGTTTTGGTTGCTGTTGTTGTTGTTGTTGCTCGTGCTTTTCAACGGTAAAATAGTAGAGAAGGTGGATCTGAAGCATCTTTTCTTGAAGTTCCAGATGGTATGCCATCACAATCAATCATTTTAATGGTTGTTCTTATTTTCCATTTAGTTTGTGGTGCAACGTGTAATGGAGAAAACTGGAGCATAAGAAAAAAGGGGTAGAGAAGTGATAGTGCTGCTACTAAAGATAATAATAATACAATGCTTCTATTATAGTCTACAGTTTCGTCATTGGTTTCTTTTTATCTACTAAAGCGTTGTTCTTTTTTTACCGTTGTACTTGTGCTATGATAAATTATCATAAAATTAAATGCAGACAAAATGGGAGCGGTGCTTGTTGATGGAGATAGTTCTTTGTTAACACAAAGCTACTACGACACTTTAAGTGGTGGTGCTGCTAGTGTAGGCCCTGCTCCTTCCGCTACAAATATTAATCTGACTCCAAATGCGTCTGTGATACTACACCAAACCGTATCCGACATTATTAGTGATATCAACACCACCACAAGGGAGTATATTGGTGGGGATAGTGAAACGGTGTTTACTTTTATGTATGGTATCTCCTTAAGTGGCTATATAGTTAATGCAACACTCTTTTTTACCATTTGCTGTCGTCAGAAGTTTCGAAGGTTTGCAATTAATATACACTATTTTTTATTTACTTTTTTTCATTGACTACCAAGACGCTGATTTTTGGGGTAGTAATTCATTTCAATTGTATATTACCTATATTATCTATGTATGTCTACTTTTTCACCACCACTGCTTTCACTTTCTTTTATTACAGGGCAACAAACTACTTGTTGGCTAATCTGTGCGTTAGCTCAATTCTCTTTCTATTGGTTGTCAACATCCGAATTTATGAACGGGCTCATGGACCAATTTGGACGTACAATGAAATAAATTGCATAATTTGGTCGGTTATCCGAAGTATGTTTGCGTATTTTTTCAACAATACTTGTCTACAAAATTAAATCATTTAGATTAACGAGCCGACAGCGTGAAGCTCCGGCTTTCTGCTTTTTTATCGTGTACACCTGCTATTTTGTTGATTTAATATCAAATTCTCCATACATATTATTTTTTTACCCTGAATCGGACAGAGCATTTTGCTAGCCAGTCGGAACAGGTTGATTTGTTATAAAGGTCAATATAGAAGACATTGCTCAGTGAAGACTTTATTTCATATAATGACTTTTTTGCAATAATTTTTTAAAAATTCTGTTAGGTTCTGGCAACTTTTCACTTGAGATCAAGAATCTTATATTCATAGCAGAAATGAGTATTTTCTTTACATAAGCTCGTTTTAGCACACTTGATGTGTTACAACGCTCATTGACAAAGTCGGAAATTAAATTTATTTATGTTGTAGAAGCTCCTTACGCAGACTTTCTGCATGAATTCATTGATGGCTTCATCCTTTTGTTTTCCACAGCAAATCATTTATCTTTCAGCTTCTTCCTCTTTTATCCCCTCGAGACAAGTTTTGATTGACTTCATTTTACAACAGTGGCAGCACTATGCAATCCAATCCAGTATATTATTATTATTTACTTGTGTGTGTATCAGTAAGTAGTATCGTTTGGGCCTGGTGATAAGCCCACGCAAAAGATGAAAGATTGTAAAGCATGAGCCATGAAAACTCTTCAGTCTCCCTAAACGTAATTCTTCACATTGTAAGTAATCATCATGTATGCACCGTTTGGTGTCTGTCCGTTGACGTTGCCAGATATATTTACCTTCAAAAAAGATGATACATTGTTCACGTTGTTGTATAATCAAGTAAAATGCGAAATAATGAAAGCATCCTCTCATATCTCGACTACCAGTCGTGCATACTAATTTTGTTTATTTTATATGCACGCTTTCACCACCAGGCATTCATTTCCGTTTTTTTAAAAAAAGAAGCTCTTCTTGTGCACACTTACCTATAGGCAATCTAACGATCATCAGGGATAGATTAGTGCATAGGTATATACACAACAGTGTAGAGATGATATAAGCCCTCGTTTTTTCTGTAGATACTACTGTACCTACACGTTAAATTGTTGCTGCAAGTAAAGTGTTTGATAAATATTTATTTTGTTTCTCTCACCTCACCCCTCCTCGTTTGATTACATTATTACCGTAATTTGACCAAAGGAATTCCCCAAGCACTTGCATCTCTCACCATCGTTGCAATTAGCTGTGACAGAAGTCAAGCTGCGAGAATTTTAGTTAACCGACCTTGCTCCACGGACATGACCAAGAAGATTCTCCGTATTTGGATCATAGCAGTTTTAACAACACTCCCAAGAGGATTCCTCTGGAGTTATAACCAAGAGTTGGAAACTTCCGTTCTGGCTTTCAAATGCTCCTCGGTAAGTAGACATTGCTTTCATTTTATTTATTTACAACTCAACTCTTTTGGGTCGTTGGTAAGTAGAAGGCCGTTTTGTAGGTTGTCTGAGTTCTTTTTTCATGCGCTCATTCACGCAAATGGAAGCAGACCAACATTAATAGATGTGTAAAAAGATAAACACTTGGATCTCTTTCCACGTTTATTTATCTCAGAAAACAGTGAATATTTTTTTACCCAATTTCACTTTACGCTTATGTCATCATGTCACTCAAATTATATGCTCACGTTACACACGTACAATATCATTACTACTGGAGAACAAACAATATATTGAAAATGTAGTTGAAAAAGAACGTGTGTGTCCTGTTTTCCGTTGATAGATTCCAATTAAGTATTATTACATGTCAAGTTGGCCTTGTATGAATGAATGAGTAGATTTTTTTGTGCCTATACAGATACATACTTGTCTCACTAAATTTAGCAATTTGCATAAATAAAAAAAATGTCTCAGATTTCCGCTTTGCGCACAAGGGAGGCTGTTAGATTTTATTTCAATTCAAAACTGACATGTGTGTTTCTGTATACTTTTTTTTCTTCGTAAAACATGTGTATGTTTCGCTTCAAGTTTCAACTTGAAGACATCTTTTGAGTGCTGTGCTCTTTCAATTTGTATTACCAGAACGAAGAAAGGAAGCACTTATCTGTGAAATAAAATGAGTTTGCAAGCTGTTTATTATTATTATTATTATTATTATTATAAAGAGCAAATTTAAGAAAAGCAATACATTCTAGAATTTCTTTTGTTTTTGTTTGTCTTTGCAGGTTGCAGTGGGACCTCACGGTATTTTCAATCTTTTGTATGCGCTCTTCCACATGATTTCGGTTTTTATGCTGCCAATGTGCATCCTCATTTGTGGTAAGATGAGCACAACATAAGAATAAGCAAATAAAGCGTTTGATGAATTTTCTATTGCTTAGAAAAGTTTTTTTTAGCAATTTTTTACCGTCAACTTTCAAACTTCAAACTATTTGTGCCAACGCGCGAGTAACTTTCTCTTAAAAGCTTTTTTTTTTAGCAAATAAGGAACATTGTCATTGCGTAGAAATTAAACAACAAAAAAATGTGACACTTTTCTTGGGAAAATGCCAAACAGCTCTTTTGGGGAAACTCATATTTGCTTTCCATAATTGTTTAAAGTGCAACACAATTTGGGCTTTCTCTTTTCAGCAGTTTTCCTTCCATTTTTCTCTACGTAAAAGTCAGCAATAAATCTAGAATTTCGTGTTTGATGCAATTTTTTATACAAAATACAAAAGCGTTTGACCTATAAACAGTCTCGGTTGCGGCAATCATTTTTCATGGTCAAAGTAATTTGCTAGAACATCAACTGTGAAATATTATGCTTGCAAAAAGTTTGTGTATCGCAAGGTTATGTATTTGCTGTCTGTCTCAATAATCTTGCTGAAGTAGACTGTTTGCATAATACAATACGCCCTTATCAGCTCAAACAGCATTAAAACCCGTCCAGCTAAAACTCTTTTTTAATGCTTATCTGACTCCCTGAAATATTTATATCCAATATTGCTATTGTAGTTATCATTTTTAATCATATTACGTATGCATAATATATCTAACAAATCGCTCTGCCAAAAAAACTCCAATTTATTATTACACGCAAATACTAAAAAGTTAGATTTCGCATTTTTTATAATATAATTGACAAACTTCATGACGTGGATAAAAATGGGACATCGACATCATTATAATTCAGAAAAATTCCTTTTATTTGTCTGGCGATTATTTATTTTCTGGAAAGACTGTCATCCGTCATGTTATGTACACAAGCTCGGGTTTATAATACTCTCACAATTTCATCTTGTTAGTGAATAGCTTTCTTTAGGTATAACTTGAATTACTTCAATTCAAAAAAAAACAACATGAATAGAAAATCCAAATGAATGAGAGTACATTTTTATACCTACTTAGTTGCCTACTACTCACAAACAAATGCATTCATAATAATTAATGTATATGTGGACAATAATACACATGTGTGACAGGAAAAATATATGCCGATTTACTCCAATTTATTGCGGCAAGGCTCTGCATAACAATCAAATATATAATCACAGTCACAGACAAAAATGCTGTTTTGCCAGAAAAATATTCCGACATGTAGACATGTCATCATCAATAAAACTCCCGAAGAAATTAAGTAGACACCAACCACCACCACCATCACCATTTTACCCGTTCTGCATATTACTTGAACCGAGAAATGAACGATATATTCTTTTTTTATTTCTTTTGTGTTTTTCTATTGTATACCCAACATATTATCAATGTTGCAGGGGCTTTTAATGTTTGGAAGGAGGTATACTGCATAGAAAAACGTATCATTTTGTGTAATGCTTTCCATTCCAAAACGTTTATCCTTTTTTAAATAGAAACCGAGCAAAAGTTGTAATGAAACCCACCACACACACACACTCATTAGATTTTTATGAGTGAATGAAGCTCTCTCATTTTGCATTTATACCTACTCAATATTCATATTATGTTCACAATATATAGCTTCGCTTGTGTCTGTACGTGCATTTGCGGTAAAAAAATCTCTCTTGAATGTGGACGTACGCTTTCGTTTGACTCTCGAAATTCTTGTCAAGTAATGCGAGTAATGCCGCTGAAACACGTAGTCCTTCCTCTTTTAGCAAGCCAATTAACTCATAAATGTGTATAATAAAATCATGATAACAACGTAGGAAGGAACTATTACGAGATAATTGAATCGTGTAAATATTATACCATGTTTTATTCATAGAAAGCTATCCATCTGAATAAACGACAAAAGCAGAATTCAGATGACAATAAGTTCAATTTACTCACATTTCATAAACAGTAAATTTGTATTTATACTGTAAAACTTTCTTTTTGTTTGTCAATTTTTGTCATTGTTAGATATCTACAGCACCATACAGAAGATTGTGTTTCTCAAGTCACGTCAAGTAAGTTTTGCTTAAATTATTTTATCATAAAAGAGATGCACTACACACCACACACACACAAGTTTTGAGGTTCTTGACGATGCACTGTAATCTATTTTGTACAAAATAGACTATTATTAGATTAAATTTACACGACACATACTAGTAGTGAAAGTATAGTAGTAGAAATGGTGTAGTGAAAGTAGAAAGCATGATGATATGATTCTGTAAGAAACTTGGCATGTCACTTGTTTTCTCTGTATTATTTCTGGTGATCCGTACAGGCATCTTTAAACTGCCAGCAGCAGCACTGTCATCATCACCACCAGGACACTCAAGAACAGCAGAACACTCAGCTGCACAAGAAACAATTGCAACTTCTCCGCAACTCTTGTATATTTGCAGGTAATGTTGTGTAAAAAATACAAGGCAAGTTTCCCAACTTTCAAAAATGTACAATATCGCAATTTTGCTTTTAACATCATTACATTTTAAACAGTGCATGTGCGGTTTACTGCGCACACATGTACAACTTTGTATAAACTTTTTAGTTTCCAACCAGACTTCTCCCTCTATAAATTTATGCACATAAGTAAAAAGTCGGCCAATTTTGGTTCTGCTCAAAGTTAAAAAAGAGACGCTGGTGTGTACATGATCAAAATTTTAAAATTCTCTTCAAAACAGCTTCATTCATGATTTGCTGGCTACCCTGGGGTGTATATCAACAGCTTGGTGATCTTCCCATATCTATCGTCTCCCCAGAATTCAGAAATCTCATTCGGGTCCATTTTAATACGATAAGATACCTACCATTCACTGTTACAGCCTTCTTGCCGCTACTTCTTGTCGTTTGTACATATGACGCCAACACGTTCAGCTGCTGGAGAAAGTGTTTTGGGAGAGAAACTACAAGTAACGCACCCGGTGATGAAAATTATCGACCTAATGATCTCCTGGGTGGAGGTGGTGCTGGCTGCCGGGGTCATCATAGAATGGAATTACTTCCGAATCGACCAAGATTCCTGGTGAATAATGTGCATCATCATCGAGAGCATGTTGCGGAAAATAATGAAAATGATGTGTGATGATAATCACATATAGAGAGGCCTGGTGAGCGTTAGTACTAGGTATGTTTGTTGAATTTTAAATGAATTTTTCGCGTGGATGAAAGCAATTTTGCGCATTGTAAAAATTCTTTGCAAGTGAACATTAATCAATCTTTGGAGGACCAGAACAGCGACATTGAGAGAGAAAGTAAAAAAAATCATTATTATACCTATGTTGCTTTATGGAATGCATTCACAGAAACAATTTTGATGTACAAACATTATTTTTCTGTGATGATTTATTGTTGAAAAAACTAACCAAAATACTCAAAATCGTAATGTACCTTTGCAAAATTCTACTAATCTTATTTGCCGTATAATGTATGTATATAAATGGATTCTCTATGACATGATTAAATACGCGAATTTATAATAATGCATAAAAAATAAACACAATGCAATGTTAGTACCTATAATAATTTTCACCTACGGACAGGGCCATAGGAATTACGTATGTAAGTGTGGCTTTAACATACTCATATTTGAAGTTTTTGTGAAACCATGAAAGTCTTTTCGTTGAGTGTATGGTAAAATGACAGTAAGTGGAAATCTTTTGTCTTGTTACATGTACTTTTACATTTATGAAATAGTGATCTCTTGTGTCAATTGCTTTCCAGAGTGAGTTTTGTTTATATAAATGGGCAACCTCAATAAATGTGAATATATATTTCCAATTACAAATTACAAACAGGTTTTGTTTTTGAAGTTCTTTGTTCCTTTCATGTCGGATCTCGATCCAAGTGCATATGTATGTTTGTAGATATGCTCACGCTCTCATAGTCCAAACGACTCTGATGTTAATTACCTAAGTCGATTTTGACACGAATTCCAACAACACAAAGTCTACTCGAGAAAGCATTCTAAATGTTCTGGGTTTTTTTTCAAATATTCGCACTGGTAATGACAGTATTAATTTACTACCTAAAAAACCTTAAGCTGTTGTTCATCTGCTACATAATTTACACTTTTCCGGTGAATTTGGCTGAATTATTTATTTGCCATCATTTTCTCATTCGCCACAAAATTAATATTTTAGGTAGGTATACTTGCTTTATTTATTATACATAAACGCAAAGGTTACAAAACGCTTTGCATACCTACGCATAATATATAAATAAGAGAAAAGAAATTGATGCTTCGGTACCTATTATGCAAATTATTTTGCTTTGTACTTTTCCCTTTAAAACAATAAAAAGGAAGCCTGACTATTTAACCCACAAGCGATAACATGTCAAACCGGTGACAACATGTGGCAAACTTTCTCCAAGAACTGGTGTTTGACTTTCAGTATAATTACTAGCAATTGTAATATTTGTCTACTTCGTTCTTCCAAACTTTTCCAAGTATTCCATTTCAGTATACAAAACCTTCAAATGACTTGACTATTGCTTATTTTTTTAAAACCTTGTATCATCATCCTTATCATGAAAAATATACCTATATGATAGCATTAGATTAAAGGTAGCAATTAGCTGGAGAATTGTTTTTTGTATCCGGATGGAAGAAACTGAGGTGAACCGGATAAGAATTGTACAGACTGCGAGTTTTGAACACTGCACACGCAGAACAAATGTTTCGCAGTCTCATACTCATTCCAGTTTTTTAGTTGTTGACCTCCATTATTTTCTGCTGTAAGAAAATAACAAAGGTCAAAATTGAGTATAGCAATCCCTAACAGTTGATTTTAAAATTGTTTTGTAGTATAAAACTTGCTGAAACCAAATGGATAATGGTATTCTTGTCAGTCAGAATCTCATCTCGGTAACATCGTGACTAACCTAACCTTCAAGTAAATGACCATCACAGAATACTAACCAGAAGTCATTATGTTTGCTATGTACAGTACTACAGACTTTGCCATTTGATGTGGTATTGAAGAGTGATGTATTTTTCTTTCTGGCTTTTTGCTATATTTTCTCTTTTAATTTATCATTACTTTGAATTCAACAGAACATAACATATTAATGGATATGTCCAACATATAGACGTGATGACTATACCAATCCATTTTACACAATACAATCCAACTTGGAGTGAAAAATCAACCGCATTTCGATCTGATGGGAATAAGATTGAAGTTAAGAATTTTCTTATATGCCCCTTGTTGCAAATTGCAACAACTGTAAATCACGTAAGAAGACTCCCACAGGGAATAAAAAACCTTTTCTTTTCATACATAGACGGTATATAAAACATCATATATGTTGAAAAGCATGAATTCGGGAATTAGCTGTGTAATTTCAATTGATTAAATCAATTGATATCTTGAATTGGGAAAAAACTTGTAAAAGTATTATAAAAACATTAAATTGAAGAGAATAGTATTTTCGAAAGACTGTTTTTAAGAAAGTTAATACCTATATATCTTTTTCAGAGAAAGTTTTTACGATTTAATCATAGCAAAGAGGTTTTTAGTTGATTTAAAACCCGTCTACAATAGTAAAATCTAGTACATGTTACTAAAATATCTTTTTAAAACCGACTTTGAGACAGTATCGTTATTCTGTATGCATGTTTAAAACTAATTGTCTTTGTTTGAACTTCTTGTATAGAAAGTTTAACATGAAATCCCAATTGTGTCGTCGTATATCATGTCAAGACCGATTTGGCTGTTTGAGTTTCTTACGAACAAACTTTGAATGGAGGGTGACCAAAACGCGAAAATTATGTATAGGTACCTATTTTAGCAGCTAGCATTACCAGTCAGTCATCATCATTCATTCCTCGTTTAAAAGCACAAATAAACTAAAAGCATTTCTATCACAGGCGTTTGCATATTTATGTACACATATTAGCACGTCAAAATGAAATCCGATAGCAATATTTTCATATTATCTCTTAAAAACCTTTCAGCCTTTGTTGTCTTTTCCATTTTTCAAAAGATGTGCCATTTCAAGAAATACAGAGAAGCCATCCAAGGTATGATATTGTTGTACATATATGTAGATAGTTACACTTCCAACTTTGGAACATTTTTTTTCAAATTCTTAAAGCAAAAAGCTATATAAATATACACTAATGCTGCAGCAGGTTGTATGTTTTTATGCAGTGCATTTTTACCGTTTTAGTTGGTTCCTGAAACCACATTCTTCCTGCTTAGCACAATGCCCCAGAATCGATACGCCGAATCACAATCTTGGTAAATAAGGTAGTGCTGTCTTTAGACAAGTACAAATGCTGGAGTTGGTTCTGACTTGTGACGAATTCAATGAAACTGAAGAGAAAATTGTAAAGGAACACATGAATTGAAACGGTAACAGTGTTGGAGAACACTTTCATGCTTAAAAATATACTGTGAACCAAACATGTGTACGACGAACTCACATTGTGAAATAAATCTGGGAAAGCATAATATGATAATAAAAAACGTACCTGTAAAAGCATTCAAAGAAGCGACTTGGCACTCATTTCATTAAACCGTTGAAACACCAGAAATAATCCAGCAAGCAGCAGTGCAGTAACACCACTATTTAAAAAATATATTCTCTAGAGCGCGAAACAAATGGTGCATACAAGTAGGTGGTTTAAACGTGTTTAGATCCAAACGGTTCGCAATCAAAGTAAAGAAGGATCGATTTTTCAAGAAAACTAAACATTTTATTGAAGTGTCAGGCCGGGTAGTCAATTTTGTTCTCACTGCAATCTGCAATATGGTACAAACAAACGCTTATTGACAGACAAAAAATATAACTTTAAGTAACTTCAGTTAACTAAATTTGGAAATGTGCCATATGTGCCTGATCCGTTTTAATGTCTTTGCCGCCTCCACTTTTCAAGAGGAAATGAAAGTGCCATCAACTTTTTTTTGTATGTCGGTGTGTTTTTCTGCTTGACTGAGCGATAAAAAAAACAAGTCATTGTCAGACCGTGCAAAAGGAACAGGGTGCAAGCATTATCGCATCATGTTTTTGTTATCTGTTGGCTACACTTTAGCTTGACTTTACAGGTATGTGGGGTCTGGCACTGACAACCTGACTTTTCCCATGTGTGTGCGGTTTATTCCATTGCCTCAAAGAACAAAACATATATACATACATTATCCTGAGAAGAAAACAAGATTCTTATTTGTTTTTTAAGTTTTATTCACATCTTATTACACCTTCAAACAAGCGGTCTCTAAAGTTTTTTTTGCCACGATGTATATTTACACACAATGTTGCCAAGATAGAATGAAATGAAGTCTGCTTGTTTAGAGTTTTCCACGAGATGTATAACACATTTTCTAAAGGGCAATTTTTCGTATGAAATGTCGGTTCTTTCTTTGGTCGGTATTTACCAATAAAATAAAAACTGATTTAGAATAAGAAATGCGTAGACGTTGTGACAAAATTTGGTTTTTATTGTATTTGGACTATTTTATATTCTGCGCACACTTTTCGGTTGTAAAATTGCGTCCACGGAGCCGGAGCTATATAACCTAAAGATTTATTATATATTCTTTGCGAACAATGCTTTTTTATATTGCTGTTAAGTATAGGATTTTTTTAGATGCAAACTTTTAAATATTTATTTTATGCTTTTTCAACGATTTATACATGCTCAATAGTTTATCGTAACATTACTTATTACTTTCAAAAGTTTCAACTTTTTATCCGCCCCTGTTTACTATTTGTACTTGCCGATCTATATATGTACTTGGTACAAATTATCAATTCCGAGAATTAGATATACTCTTTTAGTCAACACACAAAGTTGTACTTGAAAACTTTTTCAGAGTACCTGTATAGATCGAGAATTAGATCAATTTTACTTGTAATCTGAACTAAACCGGATATAGGTAGATGGGTATATAGTGATTGGTTAAATACTTCATTTGAAGCAACCCTTAGCTCATTCGTTTCCAAATAAACCATTGAATTCGATGATATCGCAGCAGGAGATCAAATATGCTGCTTATATGGCTGGAAATAAAGCCCAATAATACACCTACCATTTTGCAAACAGTGTTTACTAGAAAAAGTAGTTAGAAGTCACTTGGATGAAAGAGCTTATACAGCATTCGGAGTGCATGTAAGTATGACATGCCAAATTCGTTCGTATGAATGTTTTACAAAAGTTTGAAACCTGTTTATTCGAGGTTTTCTCTCGAAAACATTCCATCCACAACCAATATGTGCAAATACTCTTTTTATTCTTACCAAACTGACAAAATAATGTCGATGAGACTTTCATTTTAAATTGCACACACGACTTATATATGTCCATGCAATAATGGTTCACATTTTTCTCATATTTCATTTCTCTTCTGTTCACATAAATCATTTTATATCTTCTACTACACAGAGCTTTACAGAAAATGTATTTTCGTAGAAATGGGATTGAATGATGATTTTTCACTTTCCCCACCACGGTACCCCCTTTCTTTAACAATTTCTCCGTTTTTGTGCACAACACGTATAAAATTTACCCACCGCAAGTAGAACGTTCTTCTATGTGTGCGATTTCAGAATTACATATTATGTATGTAACTGTATGTGGGTGGATTACCTACCTACGTGAAATGCAGCAAATATAATGTTGACACTGAAAAGAAATGATAGACGGTGGGTGAATGTTTGATTCGGTCTCAACATGTCATGTCATCCCATTTTTATCTAAGTTCCATTTGAGAAATTAGTTTTACAAAGAAAACTTTTCTTGGTGTTTTCACCAAGTTTTATGAATCAGAATTTTGAACATTTCATAAAAGTATATTGACAACAGTATCAAAACGGACATATTTTAAAGCTATATATTTAGTTGCCCTTAAAAATTATATATCAAAACAACAAAGTTTTTGTAAAAAAGAGACAAATATGTTATTAATACTGGTTCATTGACAATGGTAAAAAAAAATTGTACGAAATCAAGAATAAAACGAACGAACTACATGTATGTAAGTCCAAGCATTGGTTTACTACCAGAATAGTAAGGACAAAATTAATCTTCTGTGTAATGTTAGGCTGTAGAATGTAATGCTACAATGAACTTTAGTGAACAACAAAGAATTACTGAATTTAACGCGATGAAATTTTTATGAAAAATTACGATCCAAACTGGTATTCTCTGACCTTCACGAGACAATAAACATTATAATAACATAACCTTTGTGTGTGCTTTTTGGTGTAGAAAAGGCAAAGCGAAAGTTAAATTTTGTTCTTCTATATAGACGTTCTTTGCCAGCATGTAGAGCGAGACTAAGAACAACTTCTTTGAGATTTTATGTACTGTCCATGATTCCGATGTTCTTGCCATTAAGTATATAGTAGCAAAAGCTATTAAGCAACTTTAGGTATCCGTCAAGTCAGTCTATCCGTCTGTGCAATGCATACATTTTTTCTACAAAACTACAAAAGCCATCTCGGTTTGTTTTCACCAAAATTTGTGATTTTGAATTTTATAATTCAACGTTGAAATCGTTAAAAGCTAACTTTACAATAGCAACTTTACTACTTCAGATAATTTTTGATTTTCTGTAAAATGCAGCATCATTTACAAGTTTTGAGAACCAATTATTTTTATTGGGTTGAATCAAGGATCCCGTTTCACTGGAATTCTATGACGGAATGGAGAAAGTAACGTACACTGTGAACGCAATTAGCCTATACTTTCCAATCTGATTGATGCTGTTAAGATTTTGTTTGATGTTGAGAATTCTGTAATAAATGGCAGCATACTACAATGGAAGTATTTACTTTTACTTGGACAAGTTTTATTTAATTGATTCATGAAAAAGTTTTTGAAATGACAGAAGCTCTTCAACAAGGAATGATTTAATCTTTTTTCGTAACTTCTCATATAAATGAATATATAGTAAAGATAGTCCAAACACATACCCATTTCAGTTTCTTCTCAACAACCTACTTTGCAAGTTTTCTAGCTTGGTCCTTAATCTTTCATTGTCATCCAGCAACAGCTTAACTTCTTGGTAAATCATCAGATCTCGATGTGCTCTTTCCCTTTTGGATAGCTCGGTGGAATTTCTCTCACTTTCACCTGTCACCGATTTTGCTTCGTCGGGATTTCCTTCAAAAAACTGTCTTCTAACTATAGCATTTTTTGTCTTTGAGTTTTCAAATGGCTCAACTATTTGATTCACAATAGTACTTGAAATCAATTGTTCCTTCATATTGACTTTCTTTGTCACAAAATCTTCTCCTTTTCTTCCTGTTTCTCTATGCTTCAGTCTTTTTTTGTGTAATCCGTCCCTGCTTGGATGCTGATGATGCTCTAGATCAGGGCAACAGCAGGATGTCATCAAATACGAAGCAAGCTTTTGCTTGATTTCTGACGGTAATGTTGTATCTGATGGATCTTCAGGGTATGTGATCAACTCTGGCCTAGAAAAAAAAAAGATTGGCCATGTGAAAAACACAATTTTGAATAGCTTTACATACACTCTCAGAGAAATTTTTAGTGAACTGGTAAGCCCTAAGGTAAGCCAATTCCATACCTACCCATTCATAATGCTTAAAGAGGTAATCGAAAAGAGACGTCTGAAATAATTTGATCCGCAATAATATAGGGCTGGCTTATTAAAAATACTCTCAAATATGCCAATTTCTTCAATGAGACGAACAGTCCTATTCAAAGCAGCCTGTCGTCTGACCTCCTACAAAATGTTATATAAGTTTTAAAGCATTAATAATAATTTGATGTCCCATTAGCCAGTCTTCCGGAACCATACGTGGGAGGAACTCCGGAATTATATAGTAAGCACTTCTTATCATTTTTTATAAATTATTAATTCCTTTAAAAGCGTTTCTAGTACAAGTAAAAATAACATAGCATAAAGCTACCCCTAATACCCCCACTCCCCACGTATCTAATAAATTTTAATGCGTGGCATAGTGAATTACAAAAGTTTAAACTTTTTTATAATTTTTTTTACAAAAATTCAAAAATACACATTGGCTATCATCATCAACAGTGATACCTGAATGTTATCTACAGCAAGTCCAAGCAGTAAACTCATCAAAACCATCGTCACCTAATAATGTAAATAGTACTGTAAATAGAGACTGCCATATTGATATAATGATGATTTATATAATATAGCATCATAGATCGTCACCGTCAAAATATATAAAGCATAAATCAGAAAGAGAGGAAAATGTAGGTGTCCCTTCAACTGCGTTGATGAGGTCCAAGTGCCACTGAAAGCTCCCCAAAAATCAACATCGCCAGTCATCATGAGGAAAACTTTGAAGAAGCCAAGAGGAATGTAACGAAAAAATTCATTCTGCAAAATCGAATTCACAATAAATTATCAGTGAGTAAACAGGAAACATTGACTGAAACCTCTATGGATTGCCAACTTTGATAGCATATTGGCAGCTGAAGTTTCCTTCCTTTTTACTGTACTTGTACGTATGTATGATGCTAAAAGTTTGTACAGCCAAAAAAACGCATATGTAGAAAACGAGAAACACCAAAAAAACGTACCTGGGGTAACATGACCGAAAATCCAAGCGCAAATGCTAGCAGAACTGGAGAAAACGTGAACAACAGCCAGCAAAAGTCTTTGAATACCTGAAATTAAAGTTGAGGCAGGCATCAATAAAGAATAAACGCATATTCAATGAATTCAATGTGAAAGTGAAGGTTGAAAAAAATGCTACGGGCCATTCGTTATCATTTTTTTGTATTTTTTGTTATATACGTAAGACTTTCCTTTTTTTATCGTTTTTCTGTTTGCGCAAAGTATATTTAGGTTGTTTTTGTTTTACCGTTAGCAAATGCATAACCTGTGGTCTTAAAATCCTTGATTGATTGCTTCAAACAACATTTGCCATCAATCGTTTTCATCAAGAGATATACGCGCGCACATTTTCCTTATATGTACGTATCAATAATTCCGTAAGCTTTGCAAATATTTTTTGCAAAGCTTACGGATGCAAAAATCCGTAAATGCAAAAATAGAGATTTTTGCATCTGAAAAATTTTGATAAAAGTAAATTATGTACACGTACGTACCTTAACAAAAATCCCAACAAATATTCCAAAGTACGGAATCCTAGCAATTTGAGCGAGAACCAGTATCCATCCATAGACAAGAGTAAACTGTAAAATTGTAGCAATGTGATTTAGATCGATTGTCTGTATACTCTTTGTAAATACTTGGAGAATCACTTGAAGAATTTAAACATTCAATTTATGTTTGAACGAAATCGGTATAATGTGAAGCATGTGGAACGTCAAATAAATAAAGTTTTAATGTTTTCTCTCTTGTGAAGTTTACCTTGCGTTGTAAACAGAACCAGTATTATTTTACGGTAATAATAGGGAAAGTATGTAGTAGTAGTAGATATTATATTTTACGGTTATTTCTAGGAGATTACCGCAGCATGAGGATAATGCCATGTGTGTGCATAAATGCCCAAACCAGGTGTCAAACTAAGTCCGATATTGACCGCCAACATCCACCAGGCATAATTGAGTGGAGCTCTAAAGTAATCGTACCAACTTTCAAACAATTTGTACAACTCGTATAGAACTGTGCAAATTGCAAAAATTGCAAACAAATATGCCAAAACTGTCGTTCGCATTGTTGGATCACAGGACATTTCATGGGCCTTGAAGTATTGGGAAAAAGACAACCATCCACTACCGCTGCTGCTACTGCTTCCGCTCCCATGAAGTTGCTGCTTTCCATTGAACGACGATGCGGTTGGAAAGAAAGTCCCAAATGCTGCTCTCTCTACTGTTTCATCATTGTTTTTTCCTGTAATCTTTACTTGCTCCATTGTAGAGAAACTGGCATTGCTTGAAGTTCCGTTTGTCCTGGCTGCAGTATTGTAAAAGCAGGTAACATTGACGAATGTGTCAAACACATAGAAAGTGTACATTGAGATAAGAAACAACTGTTGAGGGAATAGGGAAAATGACGTTGATTAATATTTCTTTATGACTTCCATTCACTTTAGTTCCCTAAATTTTTTAGCACTATAAACTAAAAAAATGCATCATCCGGATTGAACAACGTATACTTAGAGGAGTACAACAGCGATAAAAGATAAAAATTCTACTACTGCTATAAAATACTATAACGGCATAGTGCGTTACATCAGGTTTTACAACATTGCTTCATTTCAAAAATGAAATGGTTATTTCTCTGTTGAAGCTGAAGGTACATCCTCCAATGAAAACCAGAATAGTGCCATGGAATGGAATAGGGACACGCAAGTAAAATGAAATAACTTTTTGACGTGACATTTTTTGCCTTCCATGGC
>JAHZMT010000359.1:0-13688 GCA_027743785.1 Sinhomidia bicolor
TATTATTAATATTAATAATAATAATAGTAATGTTGCTTGGGATAAAGGAAAATAACGTGTATATATTAGGTGTATGTAGTGATGATGACAATGTAGAATAAATTTTGCTTTTCATTATCACTGCTGCCTGCAAGTCTCACTAAAGAGGAAGAAGAGAGCAGTGCAAAGAGGAGCAAGGTCAGAGAAGGACCAGCAATAATTACTACAACGTTTGGTGTGGAGGAACAAAATGGGAGGAAATGGAGGAATACTATATAGTAGAAACGAGCTTTTTGCTACGTTATTATAATATGCGGAGGCGATGTGGTAACGCTCTGTGTGATGTAGTAGGGATGGAATGCTGGATGCACTACCGCCAAGTATTTTTATAATTTTTTTTGCCACCAAGAAGAAATTCAGAATGTGTGACAATAATGTTTTTTAGATAATAGAAGGCCGTTATTTTCATTTTCAATGCCAACATTATTTCTGGCGTAGAATATTTTTTTCTGAAACATTGTACATACTGTGCTTATGTGCTGGTCTTTAGAAAATGTATAAATATATTTAAGATGGAGTAGGTAGGTAGGTAAGTATTGAAAAGTTTGAAAAAAATGTGGAGATAGTGGTTATTACTTATATGTTGTTATTATTACCATTATTATTTGAAGACGATGATGGCGGTGGCGGTCCGTACAAAGGGCGTGGTGAAAAGTAGTTGTTTTGCTCGTTTGTGTTGCCGCTGCTCAGTTCATTTCCAGTGAAAGGGCTGGAACTGCCGGAGGCTCCAGGAGAAGTGAAAAGCGCCTTCTCATTGTCCTTCTGGATATTATCCAAAAGCACTTTTTGCTGCCGTTCGTGATCTTCAATGATTTGCTGAACTCGCTCAAGCAGCTCCGCATCCACTATTTTCTCATTTAGCCCTTCCAACTCGTCGTCTTCCCCGTTTCCATTGGAAGGCTGCCGCTGATTCTGAGATTGATGAAAATGATTTACACCACCGGGTGGTCCGTAAAAAGAGTTTGGCTGGTGTGGCTGTTGGCTGTTGCCAAAATTCTGTCCTTGTGACTGTGATGGCGAGCTAAGTTCCTGACTAAGGTCCTGTAATGGGTGCTGTTGCTGCTGCTGCTGCTGAGCTGGAGCAGATGATTCTTGCTGCTGATTTTGTGGGAGTGTATGGTAGTTTGAATTTGGAGGCTGCTGCTCATAATCATCTACACGATTTGAACCGTAACTGTTGGAATATGTCTCCTGCTGTTTCCCCTGCTGTATTTCTTCTTCCTGTTGTTGGCGTTGATTTTGACGAGAAGTTCCTTCTTGAGATTGTTGCTGGCGCGAAGGCACTGCTGCTGACGTAGGTGGTAGGAATACTGGAGGCAGATAACCTGGCTTGGGATCAGCATCGCTGCTAGGATTTTCCTGCGGGTTCAATTAACATCAAAAACATAATGCAAGTTACTACAAGAGCATCATCCTCTTTGCTTAACATTAATAATTCTTCCTTTGAAATATCTACGGATGCAAGTACATTTTTTTACACCTTTTAAATAATTCCTTTTCTACTTACTTATTTTCTTTTTGCTACGACGCAAAATATTTATCTTTTTTTTCCATTCTCAGTTTATATCCCATTAAAGCAGCATATAAAAGTAAATTCAAAATTATCCAAGTAAAAGCAATCCCATTATGCATTCCTTTTTTTATTATTATTGTTCATTCATTTCGTTCCGTCGTCATATTGAAATTGTTACGCATTCGGAATGCGAAATAAAAATAAAACACTAAACTATGCACGACGACGACCAGCAGATATACTCAAATGAAAAAAAAATGTATGCTAGAAACGGAAAGCAGATTATAATAACATTATTACGTACTATACATATATATTTTTGGGTATTGAATAGAAATTTTTTAAAAGGAATGCATGCTCAATGCTCATATAACAACGGAATATGTATGTCTTGTCTGCGCACATTTTCGAAATAGAGTAAGAATAAGTAAGCGTGTGTGTTGTGAAGTTGTCATTAGCCCAGTTTGATTTGGCATTTAGTGGGATTATTATTATTATTATTATAAGTCGGAGTGTTACGTGAAGAGAATGTTCATGAATTAATACACACACATAGACACACAGACACGCATACACAGACAATCAATGACTGACTGACAATAGGTACACGTTTTGGCGTTGCATTTTCCCCTTATGTCATCCCTTTTGAAATGGCGACAATGAATGAATGAATGCATTGAATATAAGACAACCTTTGTAATTTTTCTTCACTGGCTGCCATGCCGTCGCCGCTGCTGCTGCATCAAATTGACAGACAGCCAACTTTTATAATTTATCATTCTCCTCGTTTCCATTTTTGTGCTGTAGCCGAGTGGATTCACGGTTTTGCATTTCTCCTCTCCTCCGAGACATACGTACACACGTACAGAGATAAACGAATAATAATAATAATAATACCCCATATTATTAGGGAGTTCTGCCACATTCATCAGTACAAGAAAAACTGCTTGTCTGACAAAAAATTAAAACTTTTCGTCATATTTTTGCTCAGTGAGAGAAACAACAATAAAAGTTGGAAAAGATTAAAGATATATGATAACTTTACCAACCTTCATGATAACAAACGACAAATAATGTGTACACTTGTTTATCATTATTATTATTAGCCACTGCTTTTGTTTTAATGTATTCCTTATATATATTTATATACCTATGCATAGTTCAAAGTTGCCAGTACGATTTACTTTTAAAGATGATGCTGTATCATCAGTCAGTCAGTCAGACAGTCGGCTAGGCAAGATTTGACTACAAAATGAATTTTTTTTTTCAAAAAGGCTATTGGTGGGCATACGGGCATACAGCGCAGTGCCTACTACTAAAACTCTAGAAGAAAAAAAAAGTAACAGTGTGTCAACTAGATCCTGTTCATTCTACGTAGAGATACATAAAAGTAGAGAGAAGATTAATGATCATGAGAGCATTATCATGACACGACCAACACCATTCTTTCTTTTTATCCGATTTCCATCCTTCTTGTATAATAATGTGTACCTAATCATCATCAACTCCTTCTACTGCTGCAGTCACTCATATGCATGCAGGCTTGATATGAGGATGATCAAGTTGATAAGAAAAAGTGTGAGAGAGTTATTGCGCAGCAGGGCATAGTAGAGTAACAAACAGTTTTACATCGTATTGGTGAGGATGATCAACGGTGTAAGTTGAATGAGTGACACTCACGCATTACGACTGCTGCTGCTGCTATGCTGCTGTTGAAAGAATAAGAATTTTTTTAGACAAGTCAATATAGTGATCAGGTGTAAGTAAAAATTGATCAAAGATGTGCAAAATGTATAGATAAAATGTACATTTCAAGTGTTTTTTTTCTGCAAAATAGAGAAAGTCGTCATTACTTGTCAAACGTTTGGATATCTACTTTCGGCAAAAATAAAATTTGGGCTGATTTTCAATCCATCAATATTAAGTGTGATTTTTTTCGTAAAATTTTAACGTGTATGTAAAGTGTAATATCAAGATAAATCTTTTTAAAAAATGAAAGGATTACATATTATTTACTCATGTATGTACATATTTATTACTTAAAAGGCTAAATTTAAAGTGTAATATCAAGATAAATCTTTTTAAAAAATGAAAGGATTACATATTATTTACTCATGTATGTACATATTTATTACTTAAAAGGCTAATTGAAAAATCATTAATGACCAGAGAAAAGAAAAAAAATGATGTAGTAGCACTGCTGCTGTTAAAAGTAAAGTTGACCAAACATCATGTGACGACGACAACGAGACAAAGAAGCAGATTGTAATCAAACAGATAATGCATAATAGGTAGTTTTACATAAAAGGCAAGGGAAGTAGAAGAAGAAGAAGAAAAAAACTTTTTATTTCCGACTTTGGTCAGGTTAGTCATGTAAATAATTGCACGCACTGGTAGGCAACCAAGTTTTTCTTTCTAAACTCATTTTTGACTTGGATATTATCTGAGGATTAATTAATACCTTGTACTACTACTGCAGCAGTATAGTGATTGTCGTGTTGCGAGTTTAAACAAATAAAAAAAATTCATTTCTCTTTTTGTCAGCAACAGCATTCAGAATGCACAAGTAGTATATTATAGCTTGTCTTCATCATTAATAAATGTTTCATTAACAAATTAACATTTTACACTATTACCCACCACCGCATTTAAAAAAAATCACGTTAATGTGCTATGAAATTAAATAATATGCGCAAAAAAAGGTGCATTTGAATAATATAACGAAAGGAAAACAAGAAGCATTTTTTTCCTTTCTTGCAAAGTCCAATTGCTTTGAAAAGACGAGAAATCCATTACAACTGATTACAATTACGCAAGCCTTACTTACAATTACAGCTCAACTGCAGCATAGCAGAGGCAAGAGCAGCTTCTTTTTGGTGGCGAAGAAAATGAATGGATATGAAACGAAGATGAAGAAGAAAAAGGAAATTCAATACAAACTCTTTTGCAATTCCCATTTGACAAAAGCAAACAACTTGTTTCCTGAGAGCTGTGTGTGTGTATATATGTATATACATGCCATACATACGGTTTTGAGGTAATTATAAATGAAAGGAGAAATCCTTACAAATACTCACTCAGTCAGTCAGTCAGTCTTTCTGCACAACTACAAGCAGTAAATCTGAAAGGGATATCTACCCTTTTTTATGTTGGATGATGATGGTTTAACTTCCTTTGATGACGAAAAGCTTGCTCCATGAAAGCATATACATACATATGTGTGTATATATATTTATATGAGTCTGTCTTGTGCAAGTTAATGAGTGCGAAAATGATGGTGACGATGGTTGAGATTCTTTTCGTTGTGCTTTGTACATGTTCTTATTCTTTTCAGTAGAAAGGACAAAATCAAACGGTAGTAAACTCAAGTAGAAAAAAAAGAAATTGAAAAAATAGACGATGAGAAGATGAGAAGAAGAGAATCAATGGAACGTGCATAAAAGAAGCGAAAGACAAGTCGACTAACTCTCTGGTGAAATAAATAAATGGTGGTTGGTTGGTAGAGTGGTAGCACACTACTAGCTTGATGTGGTGGTGGTGGTGGTGGTGATATTGGCACATTTTCTGGCAATCTTTGACTATTTGTAGATGACTCTCTCTTTTCTGCTGCTGCTTCTTGCTGTTACACCAACACCGCCACCGCCACCGCCACCACTACTATTCTGCTGGAGTATATATACTGTGCGTGGTCAACTTTTGCGGATTCTTCGTTCTTTTTTTAAATATTATTTGCTGCAGTGCGGTAGTACAAGAAAAGATGAAAAGGAAGGAAGTAGTAGTAGCTTTAGCAGCAGCAGCAGCGCAAGAGGAAGAAGAATGAAAGCACTTTAATAGATGGATAGAGTTGCAATGCATTTTTTTGTCGGTACCATTATTATTACTATTATTATTATTGCCACTGATAAATCTAGTATGAAATCGGGGAAAACGAGAACTGAATGGTTATTTATTTGTGTAAAATGATGCTAGTTTCCCTGCACCTATTCTTTGAGAGAGAGAGAGAAAAAAATTCTGACCGGGATACTCGGAGAAAGGAAATGGGAAATAAGTAATAATGAGGAAATGTATATAGCTACCTCTCTATGATCGTCCTATGAACAATGACCAAGATGATCAGCCAACTTGCTAAATCTTTCTAGGCAATTTATTTAATACTTATCTTGTATGTTTCCCACCACTAGAGTCCAATGTTCTCAGAAACCCGAGTTTTATTTCTTTTACACCGGAAGGGGTATCGTGAGACAAGAACTTTTTTTAATATTTTTTTTTCTACAAGCAGTAGCACATGATGATAAAAATGTATTTGGAAATGTTTTCTATAAAGACTTATACAAAGACTGCCATAATTGCTTCAAAAGAATTCCACTCAGCAGCATGTAAAAAAATTCTTGGTTGGAAATTGTGAATTGTTACGGGATACAGAGACATGATGAGGATGTTCCGTACAGTTCCGTTTCCATTTGGTACTTTGCGTTTTGTGTGAGATGCTCTCTCTCTCATCTCATCACTGCAACCTATATTACTACTACTGCTGCAATTTTATGCTCACTCGCCAAGAACTGTGACTGTGATTTATGCTCACCTCCACCCATGACTCCTTTTTTTCTTTACGGGGAGGATGATGACGACAAAAAAGTAGTAGGAAGGAGGGAGTACGGCGGTAACAACAATTCTAAGAAAAAGGGTTCATCTGTTTTTCCTATTCCCTTAAAAAAATGTTCATATTCCCTTTTGCCTTAATGCCACCTCAACTGTTGTTCTGGTTTTTTTCGCTAGTTTCTCTAACCAACTTTGCAATAATAATTCTTTCATGGCCTACTAACTGACCATGAACAAGACTTTTTTAAACGAGGCGTTGATAATAAAAAAATAAAACTTGTAGTAGCAGTAATTTCTCTAAATATGCTACTCATAGTTTCTTTTTTTTAAATTCTATAGATAAATTCGATTACCTGACGATGACGGGTCATTGGCTGCAGGCTGTTTTCAATTTGCTGCTGATCCGAAGGGCGTCTATTGTTATTACTGCTGTTGCTATTATTAGTGCGTGAAGCGGTGTTGGGGAAGGACGGGGATTGCATTTTTCGTTTTTTGGCACCGTTCCCACCACCATTTCCATTTTTTCTGCTGTTTGCTTGAGGTGGTCCATACTGCGGACTGGGCTCACCGTTGCCATTATTATTATTATTATTATTATTACTTTTAGGAGGCCCATACTGTGAACTAGGTTGATTGTTGCCACTATTAATATTGGAAGGTGGACCGTACTGCGAGCTAGGTGGATTGTTGCCATTTCTGTTGTTGTTAGGTGGTGGTCCGTACTGTGTACTGGGTTCATTGTTTCCATTGCTATCACTGTAGCCACCAGCAGAGTCCTCGGTAGTTTCATCGTCATCATTTGATTGCTGATCATCATCAAACTCAACGTCATTAGTTCTGCTAACCGGGGGCAAGTATGTGGCTTGCGGCAGCGGAGAGTCGGTCGGGTAGTCGTTTGGCAGCTCTTGTTCATTTTGATTAGAGTCATCACTCATCGAGTTCTTTTCCGTCGGAACACCGTATTGGTAGTCTTCAGAAGATGTTTCATCTTCCTCCTCCTCATCATCGCCAATGGTTATCTCCGTAGTGACTCTTCCTTGCGAGTCCACTTCATTCTGGATATCCTCATCCTGTTGTTCTCCATCCGAATTAATTCCTGGCGCAGAGTACAAAGCAGGGATTTCTGGTGTTTGGATCTGTGGAGCAGAGTACAGGGCTGGGATTTCCGGAACCTGCCTAGCATTTCTAGATGAGTTCACTGCAGCAGCAGCAGCAGCAGTCAAGGGTTTCCATTCGCGACGTCGAAGGGATAAAGAAACTGAAGGGGTGGGGGTTTTTTTCACTCTCTCTGTGTGCTTATGCAAAACCACTCGTCGTGGCAGTGTTGCAGATGAAGACGAGGAAGAAACTGCAATTACTGGATCAGCAATTTGGCACAGGAGAATGAATGCAGTCACGAGAAAGAAGGCAAGGCTCTGCAAAAAAAGAAGATGAAAATGTGCAGAAAGATACAAGTGGGATAAATTAGTATGAACAATATATGAGCAGCAGCAGCAGCAAAAGAATGAAAAATATTTTTGCAAACAAAGTTGTTACTTTGTTTGGAGATACTTTTTGAAACTGTGCCTAGTTCTTTAAATTAAATTTTTTCGCAGTAATTTGATCATGTTCTCTGCAACGTTGTTAGTTAGCTAGCATGGCTATAGTTGCATAATACTTTGTATTATTATTGGTAGCTCTCCAAACATGTGTTTCTATTCGCTTGACTCTAGCAAATATATTTCTATTTAAAAACATCTTTTCTGTTTAAATCAAATTCTTGTAATTTCATCTCGACATTTATTCAATTTTCCAAGCAGATTCTCAATAGGTTTTAACCAAACTTTTTTTTCCAACGTTTTCTTTTTTAAAAAAAAAAGACGTATTGAAACGGGACCACGTGAAAACTTACCAAAGAGCCTCCCTTCCTCTTCAACTCACTTGCCAGCATCATCGTCATCACTGTACTCCAAGAATTTCAGGGCGAACTCAAGGTCTCTTCCAAGTAAACTCTTTTCCACTCTTGTTTTCTCTACGCTTTTATCTCTTCAGAAACCATACATTCCATACACAAGGCTCCACTACTACTACTACTACCACTTATGTACTTATCCAACTTGTGTAATAACTCAACTACCTAACTCTCCACCACCTTCTGTTAATGTTGCCTTCTGCTTCTTTTTCTTCTTCTTCTTCTTCTTTGTCCGTCCGTCTTTAGACTCCCTATCTCAATCAACTTCTTGAGTTGTATTCCAACTTTCAATTTCCCAATTCTCTAGTAGCGCAGACACAGACACAACCACCAGAAATGAAATATCCACGGAAACTAGTAGCAACAGACATGCCGTAAATCAGGACAATGACTTTTTTTCTTCACCAAAACCCTTAACGTTTTTCCTGGGCTTAAGTCAAGTCAGGTAGGAAAAGCAGAAAATGAAATAGGTAGGTACGTAGTATGTAGGTACATAAATAAACACTCCTCCACTGTTTAACTTTACATTCCAACTTGAATGTCTAGATAGCAGAAAGCAGTATGCACGCATAAATTTTCCACCAAATTAAAACACGCTTCGATTTAAAAACTTTTTTTCTTCAGCGGTTTGTTTAGGTAATGTTTTTTGTCCTGCTGCTGCTGCTGATATCTGGATGAATTTTTTTTTCTTCACAATTTCTTCACACAAGCAGCATCTAACAATAAGTATATTTTCGCTCTGTCCCAAAAAAAACTACTTCTCCGCCACCGCTACCTTTACCGCACAGGCCGGTGATTAGTTTTCCTTTATTTCAAAAGGAATCTCTATTATAATCGATGCTGCTGCGTCACCAAAAAAGGAAGGGATGAAGAAGACTCAATTGATTGCTTGGCAGTTTGCCTTGTCGCTGGTAAAAATGGTTGTTGTGGCAGTGCAGTGTACAGCAGAACACACGGTAGCACTTTGCTTTGCTTTCTATATATATTCAATTCAAAACTCTGCGTTCACGCTCGGTTGTGACGATATAATGACTGACGATCAGAAAGAATAGGACGAGCGAAGACGCGAAAAAAAAACAAAAGAAAACAATCAGGTAAGCACACTGAGTATAAAACAAGTGTGAAATTTGATTACGAGGAAAAGAAGAAAAGTAACAAATTATAATTTTTTTAAAAAATTTACATTACTGTATTGTTTGCACATTTTAAAAAAACTCTGGTATCAATACTTTTAGAAACATTCCCAATGAAATTGAATGTACGCGAGAACTAATTCAGATGACAAATGTAACAATTTTAAGCGCACCGTTCCACAATTTCAGGTTCCATTTCCAAATAATCTTGTAACGTGTGTCAGCATAAGGAAGAAGCTATCAGAATGGCACTTTAGTTAAAAAACGCTGATGTTTACCAACTGAGGAGGGAAAATGAGAATTCATCTTCTTTATATACGAGTCCTTCCACTTATCAGACAGATGCTAAGACGAGGATGATGATGATGATGGGTAGGCAGGAAAAAAAAATTTGAAAGACAAACAATAAAAGTAGCTTGGAGATTTTTTTTATGTGATTGTCGTAGTGAGGAAGTGATTCAGGTCGTATAGATTGCAAAAAAAAATTTTTAAACAACATTACATTAATATAGGAGACAGTAGATAGTGGCCTATCACATGTTAACAGTATCACGGTTTAAAAATAATAATAATAACGGTATGTTCATGGGTTTTTTTGGACAAGCAGATGCACACATTTTTTAAAATCATTATTAAATTCAAATATTACACATGTACACACACGTTCATACATAAAGCACACACGTTTTTTCATGACCGTATCTCGCCTTGTAAACGTTTTATTGATTGCCGATTGACTCGTGTGTGTGTGTGTGTGCTTTTTCATTTCATTCGTCGTCGTCGTCATCCGCACCAAAAGTGCACCTTTACAGATTAGCTTGAATCATTGTCAGTCAGAGTTTTTTAAAACCTTATTTCAATGACTTACCCTAACCGTGCAATAACAGTAGCAGCTTAGATATAGTTGGGCTTTTATATATTTTATTTTCGAGAGAGGTACTGTGTATTTCAGTGATTTACCTAGAGACGTATGTACGTGAGTGTCGTCTTGATTTGAACAGTTATCTAATATCTCTGGCAGTTTAGCTTGAGTGAAACAGCATGTTGCTTTTCTTACGCTTTTGAAAAAAAATATATATCTTGCTTGGTCACTATAATAGCCGCAGTATATAATCTATAAAGTTCTGGGATGGTTCTTTTATAAAAAAAAAATATAATGTGTATTAAGTTATTTTAGGCTAAACACTATTTGCAAACTTGCAAAAGTAATGTGTGGATTCTCTTGTTTGGCATTGGCAGAAGTGGTGGGAAGATTACGCATTTTAGACTAGACACACTTACTTGAATACTTACATAGGTGTATGTTTGGTGCGTTTGATGATGGTGACGACGGTGACACATTGATTTACATACATTTAATCACGTTTTTTTACTATCATCATGACAACGGCAACTGTTGTTTATTATTAGGTACGCTTACGTATAATAATAATAATAATAAAAAGAGTGTAAAATGACCAGAGAACAAACACCCACTCACACGGTATGATGAGATTTTGAAGAGGAGTCGAGAAGAGACGCAGATCTGTTTTTATATTATTTTTTATAACATGGCATCTTTAGCACTACTCTAAGGACTTGAGGGTCTCCATAGTATTAGCACGTTGAGAAAAAGTAAAACTGATCATGCCTTGATTATTCTAAAAATAGTTACGTACTTTTAGATTTTACCATCTTGACGGTACATTTATGTTAAAGGAAATGAAATAAAAATACATACATACTTTTTCTAACGTGTATAAAAACGCGTGCGTGGTGTATGGGGTATGGTTGGGGTGACTTGAGAAAATGTACTGCAGAGCAGCATGAGTTACTCGGCTGCGGGCAACCAGAGTAAAAAGCATCCTCATCTGCCTCACTCACGTGAGTAGTATAGCAGCGTAGTAGCGCTCTACAATTACCGCACTAATTGATATGAATTGAGTTAAGTAATGGTTAATAGAATAATAAATGAGTGTATAAATAAACATGAAGGATTTCCACAAAACCCCAAAAACTTTCGGAAAACCGTCCGTCCATTGCTGGTCGGAAGGAAGGACGTTACTCATTTTCATTTCCTCATAGGTATGCATGATGAACAGTTTTTTTACAAAAATTTCCTCATTACTACCACCTACGTGAATAAATAAGCATAATGGAATGTTAGTTATTGTTATTATACATCATCATACGTGTAGATCAAGTACGCAGTGAATTTGGTTGGCTATTTTTTAAAAAACCGTCTTGTAATAATAATATAATAAAAGTTAAAATGATCTCAGGAGGAGTACACTTTTATAACTCATGCTGCTGTTGTCTTTGTCATGTGGCTGGCAGTTGTGATTTTTTTGTAGTGTTGGTTGGTTGGTGGAGAATTTCATTCATTTTACCGGTGATTTATCATTTGTTGGATTGTAATGTCAACAATGTATTTTGTCATTGTTTCAATGCTCCCACCAAGGTAACANTTGTAATGTCAACAATGTATTTTGTCATTGTTTCAATGCTCCCACCAAGGTAACAACTCTGCGACTGTTTTATCATCACGTTAAGAATAGCTTGTTGTCACGTGCGTGTCAGCAAGATGGTAAGAAGAATTTTTTTTGAAGAAACTTCAGCAGCAAAAGAGTAGTTTGAGGCAGATATATAAATTGATCGAATTTTGTGACGCCACTGTTACTACTACCACTACTACTGATATGTTGATGATATGACATATTTCTGTAAGCAAACCAACTTAGAAAAATGTCTCCAAAGAGTATGAAACCCTGTTTTGTCCACAAGATGGTAAGAAGAATTTTTTTTGAAGAAACTTCAGCAGCAAATGAGTAGTTTGAGGCAGGTATATAAATTGATCGAATTTTGTGACGCCACTGTTACTACTACCCTACCACTACTGATGTTGATGATATGACATATTTCTGTAAGCAAACCAACTTAGAAAAATGTCTCCAAAGAGTATGAAACCCTGTTTTGTCCTTCACTCAACAAAAGACGACGACGACAACAACAAGAAGACGGACATGGTAATTTTAAAAGCTAGCTTGTTGATATCTTTAGGAGAAGTTGTGGAAATTGTTTTTTAACGTAGGTAATAATAATAATAATAATTCCTTTTAATTTTTGTTTCCTAGATTAGGTAGATCGTGTCTGTCCGTCGTTTTCCAAGCAAGCCACCACCACCACCACACACACAGCAGCAGCATCCGAGCAGAACACAGTATGTGTCATCCTCGAAAATCAACCAACACTGTTTAATGTAAATGGCTTCAAATGAAACGATTTGGCTGACAATGAGTGGTATAATCCTAGAACTTGTAGGATGTAGTAATAAAAATGCCAGAAAATTCTTGATGATGATGATGATATAATATCCTTCCAGTCATGCATGTGGCAGAAACCGTGACCGCTTTTACGGATTAATTAAATTAGATACTATCAGATTATTTCGTACAATATGCCACTACTACATAATATTTTTTCCACGAAAAGTAATTTTCCTCTACACGACGACGACGACACACGATACTACAAGTCTTGTAAAATAAAATACTAATGCTAATAATTTACTACAACTGGTTGTTCAAGTTTGAAAATATGAATGCTCCATCCATAGCAAACCGTTTGTAATTACAACTTTTGCGAATTGTGGTGGGTAGTATATAATGGCGCCATTATGCATAATCAAAAGCTCTTCTCTTCCTCTTTTAAATTGACGTTGACGAGCTTAAAATTCCAGAGAATCCACTGTCGCCGCCACAGCAGAGCGTTTTTATTTTCTGTGAAGCTTCTGAACTGAGTGAGTTCAGTTCATTCCAGCAGCTAACTCGTTTAATCAAATCCTCAACGGCACTGTTTCGGCTACATAGTTTAAATGACTCTCCACGGCCACGTTTCTAAAATGACTTTTGCTGTTGTATGAGTAAATAGTGATGTGCTACAATGGCAATATATTTTATACATATTCTCTAAAATGCTTGCAACAATTAGCGAATAAAAACAATTGAATTTGTACAGGATGCGATAGGGGACTGACGACTACTACTACTACACAACAACAACAATACGCATTGATTGACCAACAAACTATGTTTACCCCTCGCAATAAAAAAGGGTAACCCAACTACACCAGTGCAGATTCGGCACGGTCGTTAGTGATAATCATGTATCATTTAAGTGCAGTCTTTGAAAAGAGTGAAGTGTTTTTCAAGAGGTAACAAAATGTTTCGCGCTTTAATAATAGAGGAGGCCTTTGTATTTTTCTTGAAGATCAAAGGAAGCAAACCTTGCTTGCATTTTTCTACCTGTTTTTCTTACCCAACAACAACAACAAAACTAACGGCTGGCAGTTATTTTTTCACGGGATGATGCAGAGATTGATGCTTGGTCACTGGTCAGTCCTTGCTAGCTTGCTTCTGCTGCTGCTGCATGGATGCGGTTGGTGTTTTACGGCAATTCCATTATTACAAAGCTT
>JAHZMT010000360.1:0-10472 GCA_027743785.1 Sinhomidia bicolor
CTGATGTAGTTAATTAATATTATTTATTACCATAATACATTTCTTTACTACACTCGCCTCCGACGAACTAAAACCGCAAAGAATCGGCTTCATTTTTATATGCCCATAAGAACAAAGTTGTTGTAAATTTAAGTTTTTTTGAAGACAGACTGTACATTTTATATAGCCTTTCGTGTTGCCCCATTATTTTGCCCGTAAAAGTAAAGCAGCAGCAGTAGTAGCAAATTATTTATCTCGGTTCGTCTTTCGTCCTGTCAAAGTCAAGTAGAGATGAGATGGTGATGGTGGTGGTCGGTGGTATTAACATCAACAACACCAGCAGAAGCAGAAGTAGTAGTAGATCATTATTGCAATTTAGTATAAGCATATATACTGCAGCAAAGCTAAAATGAGAGGTGACTGACTATACCAAAGTCAAAAAACTGAATAGGTACTTGTGCTACGGATTGCGGTGCGGTGGCGGTGGTGGTGAATCATTTCTGCTGATCATCTCCTTCTTCTCCTTTCTTCTTCATCCATCAGCCATGCCTTTTGGTGGGGTTGGTGCATGGCAAGGCAAACTGTTTCAGTTACCGTTTGAATTTAAAACTGAACTACCAAAAATATTTGAGCTGAGGCTCAAAGTGAACTGTTTGTGATTTAAAAACTTGTTAAGTTTAATTATATAGTTATTTATTTTTATTATTGTTTAAGTAGTTTAGATACTGACTTGGGAATAGTCAGTTGGTAGTTGTTGTTGATTAAGCTATTTAGGTATTTTGTGTGGGGAACAGTTGGGGAGGAAGAAAGTAAATGCATCGTTTTTCGGTAAGTTTCAATTGGTTTATAATTAATGCATAATTTGTTGCAGCTCCAAATGTTTAGTTAGGCTTGACTGATTGGTAGACAGAGCTAGAGTAGTCTAGCCCATTATTAGGCATATCAATTTCTTTCGTTTTTCCACTTCTAGCTTACAATTTATCGTAAATGCTGGTAGTGTAGTTGTGTGCAGCACAACTTGTGCTACTACTCATAAATGTGATACATGGTGTACTAGATAAATAAAAGGTTATTAAACTAGATTCTGTTTCTTGAAGAAAGTGGGTGAAGAGCTTAGGCAAATTTTCTTGCAGTATTGTTGATCATTTAAGTAATTTGTCTTAATTTCTTTGCAGATGCTAAGAGAATAGTGACCCAAACCCTAAAATGAATGATCCGGAGCCGTCGTTGGAGGGTTCGCCCTCCAACTCGGTGGTGAGCATACCACCCAGTCTTGTGGAACCGGCTCAGATGATCCAGTATTTGAAAAGGATCTGCATAAATATTCTGGAGGAGGATGTGGACGTGTCACCAAATTCCATTGCTATTCTGCACACTATTTTGAATGACTACATGGAGTCTATCCGCAAATTTATAACTGATCCTCTGTCAAAATCTCTGCTGATACAGAAAATTTCGAACAAAGATGAGGAGCGTGATGACGAGTATGCTGTTACATTGGGAGTTGTTTTTACTAGCGTTCGCGCCAACGGTCTTATTGTCATCAAACGTGGAAACTACGTTGAGTCGGATAAGTCCATTGGATCGCAAGTTCGTGTTGTGGTTCTAAATGATGGCTCACCTTACGAAACACTTCACTCTTACATTTCTATGGGTGTCGCCCCGTTTTTCAAGTCATACCTGCAAGAAACCGGTCGATCCACAGAGTCGTCCAGTGATAAACTGGCTCCTTCAGTGGAAAAGAAAATGGCTGAATTGGAAATGGGACTGCTTCATCTTCAGCAAAATATTGATATTCCTGAGATATCATTGACCATTAATCCACTCGTAGCACAAACAGTTGCTGCATGTGCACTTGAAAATAGGCGTCCAAAGGTGGGTGACTTTGGCGATCGTGTGGAAGACTCAAAATTTCTGAACGATCTTCAACACGGAGTAAATCGATGGGTCAAGGAAATCCAAAAGGTTACCAAGTTGGACAGAGAGCCATCCAGTGGAACAACACTTCAGGAAGTTTCCTTTTGGCTGAATTTGGAAAGAGCATTACTGAAGTTACAGGAGAAACGTGAGTCTTTGGAAGTTGAACTCACCTTGGACATCCTTCGACATGGAAAGCGGTTTCATGCAACAGTGTCCTTCGATACAGACACTGGTCTAAAGCAGTCGTTGGCCGTAGTAAATGACTATAGTCCACTGATGAAAGACTTTCCAATTCACGACCTACTGGCTGCCACAGACTTGGAGAAAGTCAGAATCGCATTGCAATGCATTTTTGGACATTTAAGAAAAATTAGAAACACCAAGTACCCCATTCAAAGAGCCCTTCGTTTGGTTGAAGCAATTTCCAGAGATCTTTCTGCTCAGCTATTAAAAGTTCTCGGAACCAGAAGACTAATGATGGTTCCATATGACGAGTTTGAGCGAGTGATGAACGCCTGCTTTGACATATTTAACACATGGGATGAAGAATATGAAAAGCTCCAAGCATTACTACGTGATATCATGAAAAAGAAGCGAGACGAAATCAAAATGATTTGGAGAGTAAATCCTGCTCATAAGAAGCTACATTTAAGAATGGAACAGATCCGCAAGTTCCGTCGACAACATGAACAGCTGCGATCTGTGATTGAGCGTGTCCTTAAACCCGAACAGCAGTCCATGGTGGAGGGAAATGCCAACGAGGAAGTGGGATTAGCATACTCTTTAGTGGAGGAAGTAGATGTTTTGGACATGTCTAAAGAAGGGCAAGAGGCTTGGGATGCTGCCTGTCGCAGATACAATGATCGAGTGGACACTGTTGAAGCCAAAATTACTGCAGCGCTTAGAGAGCAGCTGGCAACAGCCAAGAGCGCAAACGAAATGTTTAGAATTTTTGCAAGATTCAATGCCCTCTTTGTCCGACCACAGATTCGTGGTGCTATTCGAGAGTATCAAACCCAGTTGATTCAACGTGTCAAGGATGACATTGAGGCACTGCATGAAAAATTCAAAACGCAATATTCATTGAGCAAAGCGTACAGAATGAGTGAACTCAGAGACATCCCTCCGGTCTCCGGCTCTATCATTTGGGCAAAGCAAATTGATCGGCAGCTAACTACTTATTTAATGAGAGTGCAAGCCATTCTTGGTTCCGGGTGGGAAAATCACGTGGACGGTCAAAGGCTAAAGAATGATGGAGACAGTTTCCGTTTGAAGCTCAACACCCAACCCATTTTCGAAGAATGGGTAGCCAAGGTCCAACAGAAGGATGCAACTGTCAGTGGACGAATTTTTGATATTGAGCAGATGAGAAACAGGGGTGGAGCTTCAGGAAAGCCATTTTTGAAATTGAAGGTCAACTTTCTTCCGGAGATAATAACTTTGTCTAAAGAGGTAGGTTCCTAGCATGCTAAAAATTAATTTCATTTTAGAATTTCAAAAATCATTCCATTAACTATATCATAAAATTTTATAGGTACGACACTTGAAAAATTTGGGATTTCGTGTACCTCTCGCCATCATGAATAAAGCACATCAAGCCAATCAAATGTATCCATTTGCCATTTCTCTCATGGAAAGCGTGAGAACTTATGAACGAAGTTGGGAAAAGGTACGTAATCCTAATTTTCATCCAACTTGACTGTGAATTCTTTTCACTTTTTTGTTTTTTTATTATATTTGTGTTGCTAAAAAAATTGTCAAGACAGGTGATGATGGTGGCGTCATCTCAAAAAAAGTACATGCAATACCTTTTATCATCTTATCCAATGTTATCTTTTAACTGTTTTAATATTAAGTGATCTCTAGTTCCATTTAAAAGAAACTAAAACCAAAACATCAAAAAGTGGTACATATTCATTTTCAAAAAAATTATATTTTATGCAAACCTTGTGCAACAAAAATTCCTCCCAATTTCACCTATCTTCTCATTTCTAAAAATATGTATACCTATTATACTTAACATGAATCTAAATCCGTCCTCCATCAATTTGACGGTGATATCATGTGATTATATAATATTTATGATGCAATGATGATGATGATGACAACGAAACGATGATCCTCTCTTTTTTATCTCCTCCTGTGGGCATGTGGACATACTGCTACTTATATATCTCTCTCGTTTAATGAAATCTGTATGTGTCTCCTCTCTCTCTCTCTAGTTTAATCGGAACACTTCCTCCCAACAATCCTCCTACCAGGTAGAAAATACAATCAATCAACAAAAAAGTCAAAACCACAACATTTTTCGCACAGCAATACAAATTTTATAACTTACGGAAACTTTTTCAAAAAATAACCCACCTGCCGTGCTGCCATATTATATACTATAATATAAATATATACCTATATAAATAATTTTTTGCCCTTTTTGCCATTTCTGTAATATTTGCCGGTTTGCAGTTGAACTCATTATAATATGTCGTGTGTCCACACCATACGTAATGTGGTGGTGCGTGTCCTGTATCATACAAAAAATACCTACTACTACTACTTTCTTTCAATAATATAACCCTACTACTTTCTTACCTTTTAACCTGGTTCCTCTATTCTTTATATTCTGTCTGTCTAACCGTAACCCTGCCTTAGCGTAATATTATATAATAAATAACTGCGTCAATGTTTTGTCAATAGATTTGAGTAGAAGCAAGTGAGCAAAAGTTGATTGAACAGTAAACAGGTATTTTTTAAATTAAAAAAGTACAAAAAACTAAATTGTGTGAGTGAGTGCCATCCAGCCACCAGATACATACGCCTGATCTTTTGATTTTTATGTCATTTTATGATTATTTGAAAACTTCTTCCTTAACACTTTTAGAAATATATATTTAGTTGATGATGATGATGATAATAATTATTATTATTGATTTTGCCAATGAATTTTATTTTAGAAATTCTGTTGAGTACTACTATATTTCAGTATTTCAACATTTAACGCTTCATTTGAGTTATTTAAAAATGTACATTAGATTTAGTCGCCTACTGTAGAGGCGTGCGTACATCACTGTATAAAGTAAAATGTACGGATAAATGATTTGAAAGTGATACGATAAAGCTATATACTATATATCGCTGTATATAATAATCGCTAAAATCTCTCTGCCACCTCTAATGTACAGCATAACAGCCAGCCAATTGCACTTAAAATTAATGTGGAGGTCTGCTTGCGATTGGAGCAGTTTTGCATTTATTGGCTATATGCTATATTTTTCAGAATTTTTTCTTCAAATGTGTATGTATTCATCAATTAACTTTTATCGTGTTGATTTTGTTTTTTGACCAGTTTGAAGATAAGGGAAATGTCAGTTTGCTCGTTGCCGGTGTTCGACATGAAGTGCACATACTTTTGTCCGAGGTAAAAAAATAGCAGCGCGCTATTGAATTTTAAAATATTTGCATATTTTTTCATTTTTTTGAATAAAATAATTTAAATATTTTTTAAAAATATTTTTGTAGGGAATGTCGTTGGTTTGGGAGTCTTACAAGTTGGATCCTTACGTCAAGAAATTGTCCGAGGCTGTTTTCCAATTTGCTGAGAAAGTTGACGAAGTTCTCAGCGTGGAAATGCAAACCAGTGTAGACATCAAGTCTCTAGAAACCTGTGCATATTCTGCTAAAACGTTTGGGGAAATTCTTGCCAAAATCCAAAAGGCAGTTGATGATTTGTCTTTGAAACAGTACTCCAATTTGACCAAATGGGTGCAGCAAATTGATCAAGAAGTTGAGAAACGACTTGCTGCTCGTCTAGAAGCCGGTATCACAGCATGGACAAAATGTCTTGAGGGAATTGTGGAAAATGAAGATAACGACACTGATACCGAAGCTAAAATGACCCACAAGCTGGGAGGAGAACCGGAACTAGGAGAATTGAAGCTGGAAATGAGAATGACCCAACAGACACTCTGGGTGTATCCCGCTGTTGAGGAGGTTCGTCAGCAGTTGTTCCAAAAGCTGTTTGCATGGCAGGCTATTTGCACTTCTCATCCACGGATTCAAAGCAGCCGATACCAAGTTGGATTGGAAAAGGGACAGCAAACAACGTACAAGGGTCTCTTGGCTAGTCTTCCTGCTGGGAACGTGACACTGGAGAGCGCATACAAAGCCATTGAAGGAAAGATGACAGAGGTCACCAATTACGTAAATGAATGGCTCTGTTATCAATCACTCTGGGACTTGCAACCAGATCAACTGTACGGAAAACTTGGAGAGAATATCAACATGTGGCTGAAATGTTTGGCAGACATTAAACAAACCAGAAGCACATTTGACACGGCTGAAGTACGCCGCTCTTTTGGTCCAGTGGTCATTGAATATGGAAAGGTGCAGAGTAAAGTCAGCTTGAAGTATGATTCCTGGCATAAGGATGCATTGGCAAAGTTTTCTGCGCTTTTGGGCTCCCAAATGACAAGTTTTCATACTGAAGTAGCCAAAAGTCGTACCGACCTGGAGAATCAATCGATTGAAACAAGTTCGACAAGTGAAGCGGTTGGATTGATCACGTATGTGCAAACGCTGAAAAAGAAAATGCTGGAATGGGAGGATAAGGTGAAGATTTATAAGGAGGGTCAACGTATTTTGGAGCGGCAAAGATTTCAGTTGCCATCCAATTGGTTACACATTGACAGCGTTGAGGGAGAGTGGTCATCTTTCTCCGAGATTTTGAAACGAAAAGATGGTTCCATCCAGACCCAAGTGGCGAGCCTGCAAGCGAAAATTATGAGTGAGGATAAGGTTGTTGAAGGAAAGACAAACACGTTTTTGGCAGAGTGGGAAAAAGAAAAACCGGTGAAGGCAGACTTGAAACCAAGTGAAGCGTTGAGACAGCTCGTCTTGTTTGAAACGCGTTACACCAAGCTGCGAGATGAACGAGGAAATGTCAGCAGAGCCAAGGAAGCATTGGAAATGGCTGGAGTGTCCAGTGAAACCGAAGATAGATTCCAAGTGGCATTGGAAGAGCTTCAAGATTTGAAAGGCGTTTGGAGCGAACTCGCAAGAATCTGGGAACAGATTGATGAAGTGAAAGAGACGCCTTGGTTGTCAGTACAGCCACGGAAAATTCGAGGACAGATTGACAGTTTACTAACTCAGCTAAAGGAGCTGCCAGCTAAATTGAGACAATATGCTAGCTACGAACATGTCAAGAGACTCATCCAAGGATATGCCAAAGTGAATGCTTTAATTGTCGAGTTAAAATCAGAGGCTCTAAAGGAACGTCACTGGAAAAGCCTCATGAAGTCATTGAGAGTTAACTGGGTGCTAAGTGAGCTGACTCTTGGACAAGTTTGGGATGTGGACCTGCAAAGAAACGAGAAGATCCTTAGGGATATCATCATTGTAGCCCAAGGAGAAATGGCTTTGGAGGAGTTTCTCAAACAGGTTAGAGAGTTTTGGCAAACATTTGAATTGGAGTTGGTCGGATATCAGAATAAGTGCAAACTTATCAAAGGATGGGATGACCTCTTCACCAAGCTGAGAGAACACATCAACTCTGTAGCAGCGATGAAATTATCGCCATACTTTAAAGTTTTTGAAGAGGATGCTACCGCGTGGGAGGAGAAGCTAAACAGAATCTTGGCTTTGTTCGACGTTTGGATTGATGTGCAGAGAAGATGGGTATACTTGGAGGGAATTTTTCTGAGCAGTCAAGATATCAAAGCACTTCTTCCAATGGAAACATCCCGATTCCAGAGCATCTCTACAGAGTTTCTGGGCCTGATGAAGCGTGTAAGTAAGTCACCCAAGATTTTGGATGTTTTGAACATCCAGGGAGTTCAGCGATCTTTGGAGAGATTGGCGGATCTCTTGGGGAAAATCCAAAAAGCGCTTGGAGAGTATTTAGAAAGGGAGCGAAGTTCCTTTCCACGTTTCTATTTCGTGGGAGATGAAGATTTGCTGGAAATTATTGGCAATTCCAAGAATATTGCTCGACTTCAAAAACATTTCAAGAAAATGTTTGCTGGTGTAAGCGCAGTATGCCTTACAGAAGATCAAACCACCATCACTGGAATTGCCTCAAGGGAAGGCGAAGAAGTCAAGTTTTTGAATGCTGTTGTTGTCACTGACCGAAAGGTAAATGAATGGCTTAGCGGAGTGGAAAAGGAAATGAGAATGTCCCTGGCCACTCTTCTTGCCCAAGCGGTGAATGAAGTTGCCCAATTTAATGAAAAAATTGACCAGCGCTTGTTTATGGAATGGGTGGACCGATTTCCAGCACAATTGGTTGTTCTTGCCGCTCAAATTTGGTGGTGCGACGGTGTAGAAGCAGCAGTTGGAAATAAGCCCAAGTTGGAAAGCGTTTTGAAGCGAGTAGATAACACTCTTAATGTGCTGGCCGATAGCGTTCTGCACGAACAGCCTCCATTAAGAAGAAAGAAGCTAGAGCATTTGATTAATGAGTTTGTACACAAAAGAACAGTCACGAGACATCTACTGAGTACTGGAGTCAGCCACAACAAGAGCTTCGAATGGCTTAGACAAATGCGCTTCTACTTTGATCCGAACCAGCCTGATGTGCTCAAAAAGCTGAGTATCGTGATGGCGGATGCCAAGTTTAATTACGGATTTGAGTACTTGGGAGTGCAGGAGAGGCTCGTACAGACGCCACTTACAGACAAGTGCTATTTGACTATGACTCAAGCTTTGGAAGCAAGATTGGGAGGAAGTCCATTTGGACCTGCTGGTACAGGCAAAACAGAGTCTGTAAAGGCGTTGGGTCATCAGCTCGGAAGATTTGTACTGGTTTTCAATTGCGACGAGACGTTTGATTTCCAAGCAATGGGGAGAATTTTTGTGGGATTGTGTCAAGTTGGAGCATGGGGTTGTTTTGATGAGTTTAATCGATTGGAGGAGCGCATGTTGTCTGCCGTTTCCCAGCAAATTCAGACAATTCAGGAAGCCTTAAAATCACAAAAGGAGGGAGGAAAGGAAGGATGTAAGTGGAAGGAAGGGCATATTTTAAATTTGAATAAAAACAAAAATGCATTATAATTTATAATTAATTTTCATGTTTTTTAACAAAGGTCTCCAAGTTGAGTTGGTTGGAAAGAGTGTCCGAGTATCTTCAGAGATGGCCATTTTCGTTACAATGAATCCGGGATATGCTGGAAGATCTAATCTTCCAGATAACTTGAAACAGTTATTCCGATCCTTGGCCATGACCACGCCAGACAGACAACTGATTGCTGAAGTAATGTTGTTCTCGCAAGGTTTCCGAACTGCAGAGACGTTGGCAGCCAAGGTGGTTCCCTTTTTCAGACTTTGCCAGCAGCAATTGTCAGCCCAATCTCATTACGACTTTGGACTACGGTAAATTTTTAAATCTGTAGTAGAATTGGCTTTTCCTAGCAAATTAAAAATCAAATCCTCACGTACATGTTTCTATAAACTTTTTAGAGCTCTCAAGAGTGTACTGGTTAGCGCTGGCAACGTGAAACGAGACCGCATTCAACGAATCAAGGAATCCTCTGAACAACGCGGAGAGCAAATTGAAGAATCCAAAATTGCCGAGAATCTTCCCGAGCAGGAGATATTGATCCAATCCATTTGCGAAACAATGGTTCCAAAATTGGTCGCTGAGGACATTCCTCTGCTGTTTTCTCTCTTGTCGGATGTATTCCCTGGTGTTAGCTATACACCTGCACAGATGGATGCATTGAAGGATCAAATTAAGGCTATTTGCAAAGAGGAGTACTTGGTTTGCGGGGAAAACGCTTGGATGGAAAAGGTCAGTTTCCTCAACTATAAAGTATAAATAGCTTTAAATAAATTACGTAGGACATTTTTGCTTGCAATTTATTACCTTTTAGTTTTATTCTGCGCTTTTGTGTGAGAATTTAGTTGATGAGAATCAGTTTTAGTTTGAGTTTGTAGAAAATTTCTATAAATTAGTTTTAATGTAGAGAATAATGAAAATGCTGAATTTGGGAATGTTGTTTATTGTTTATCTGCTGTTCCTCTCGCTCTTTGTATGAAACGAAGGGTGTGTATGGAAGGTCATGGATTGAGAAGGCAAGTGAAAACCTCTAGTTCTAGTTACATGTGTACATAGTTTAATTGCTAGTCATCTATAATAGTCTAGAGAGGGTTATCCGATTTATATCGCTGACTCATAATGTGGTACCCTTTTTAAATAATATTGTATATCCCTTCACCTGTGAAAATGTGTGTTGGAATGGAAAAGTGTGTGTGAGAGAATGGTAGGTTTGCAGGAAATTATACAAAAGTTTTTTGTAAAAAAATATTTGATATAACATTGTGTATGTGTTTCTTAAAATGTAGGTGCTTCAACTGTACCAAATTCAAGCCATTAGCCACGGTGTCATGCTGGTGGGTAACTCTGGTACTGGTAAAAGTACAGCATGGCGTGTGCTGCTCAAGGCTTTGGAACGCTTGGAGGGAACTGAAGGAGTTTCGTACGTTATTGATCCAAAGGCATTGAGCAAAGAGGCTTTGTATGGTTATTTGGATGCTAACACGAGAGAATGGAGCGATGGATTGTTTACACATATTTTGAG
>JAHZMT010000361.1:0-17070 GCA_027743785.1 Sinhomidia bicolor
TATTTCGGAATGATAGCAAGCAGCATACGCCAACCATCAAACGTCTTTCCCCCATGATTTATCAAAAGTGTGCTTGAATAACACTTGAAAAGCGTAATGTTTCATTTTTCCAAACTTGAAGCCTCTTCTTCTTGGATGAACTACCCATGGGAAGACTTTTTTCTCTCTGCTTCTTCTCTTGTCAAATGGCTAAAGGGTGGACTTGTGCCAAAAGTCAACGAAAGTGTTTTCTTTTGGCAAGCAAACTCTTATTTATAGCTGATTCTTTCTCATCTTAATATTTCCATGTCTAATTGATGAACGTAGCAGATCTCACTTAAGCCGACTTTATTAAAGACGCAAAAAAACATTGATCAAGAAGTTTTTTTTCGCCCTGTTCTTTACACACAGATATACTTCCGGTTTCATGTATCTTTTCATGATCGTACTCGCATAACCAATGATAAACCATGTATATGTAAGCAGACAACATTTTTCTTTGATTTTAGCTGGGAAAACGCATAATTCGTCATCACGAGCGTTTTAATTGTTCCCTTCTGCATACTAATAAAATAATGTAGATAGGTAGGTTGATATATGTAAGCAGTCAAGAACGGGGATTTTCAACATAGATTCTGTGAAAGTCATGCTTGCTGGCAGTATTCTTTTGTCAGTTTTCATGAAGGATGAAAAAAGGTAATAGTAGAATCCTAGGGTGGAAATGATGATGATGAGGGGGCATTATAGTATTTTAGTATTAACCAATTTGTATGGTTTCAGTTCATGGAGCAGTAGTTGGTATATTATGTATTCTGGATGAGTTCATTTCAGCTTACTATTTTGAATGAAATTAGAGGGGCTTGTTGATGCTTATATATAATATGCTGTAGTGGTGAGAGGAGATGAGTTGGGTTTGATCGCATTCATGACATCCTAACTCATTTGTCACCTCGCACACTCCACGAGATTCGTTTGGAATTATATAAGTCGTGCACATTCCTATTTACAATGCGTGTATTCATATCTAAAGTGTATAGGTACGTAATGTATATTTGAATTCCTTTTCCTGGAATTCCAAAATTGCTACACTTACTGTGCTTAAATTACGCAGAGGAAAGCAATGTGACCACCACCGCAATATGACATGAAACGTGACACAAGTAATGGAAACTAGTTTGTTATTAGGTATTGTGCTCTTCTTACAAATATTAGACAAAACGAGTATTTTCTGTGCCTGCCGGAGTTTGCAATTAGGTAGGTGGATTTTTTAATGAAAAAAAAACAAATAACATTTTAAAAACTTGAACAAGAACAACTAAATACAAAATACATAATTAGCATTTTCAAAATAATTTAATAATTTATTTTTCAGAAAAATATGTCAATCTATTTTACAAAAAAAATAATTGGATTTAAAAAATATTATCAATTAATTTTACGTTTATCGCCATATTTTCTCACATTTTACACATGTAAATATCACAAAAAGAGCGTCGTGTTCGTATTTCGTATTATTCACAACAACCTCTGACAGGAGTCTCCGCCTTTCTCCTTTGAGTTCTCCAACTTGGCAATTCTGCTGCCAAACTGCATAGCACGCTTGGGAAATAATGCCAACGACAAATATTTATCCTCACCAAATAGTTTTGCTCCAACCGCTCGCAAAAGTAACTTTTCACCGTTTCCCCGCGAACCAAGGGGACCCACATTAAGAGGACAACATTTGACCCATAGATCACACTGCGAAGTAAGAAAATCTACAACGTGTTCGTCTAGAAACGGGATTCTTGGACATATGCCATGATCAGATACGATTCTATTATCTCGTCCCATGTTTCTTATGGAAATCCTATCGAAATCCAATTGCATTTCTGATCCAAGACCTTTCCATCCTGATTTCTCATAAGCTGATCTATGCCTTCCATATCCACCCAACAACTCATCCGCCCCAGAGCCTAATAAAACCACCCGAATGGGAGACGTGTAATATGTTGTTACTTTGTTGTTGCCACCTTCATCATGCAATTTTCCTACTCCTCTTGCAGCGAACCATAGACAAACTCCGACAGAATCGTCTAAAACACTTTTTAAAGGCGACACCAAATACTTTATTCGCTCGCGACGATGTTTCTCTACTTCCTCTTTTCCTATATTGACAAGAACTAAATTAATTATCTTTCCTTGAGGTTTAAAACGTTCATTTAGCATTTTATATGACGCAATCGCTGTTTCCCGATCTGGAACATTGGTAAAATCATCATCCTTTGAAAACGCTACATTTATAAGATCTAACGAAGACCCTTTGGGTAGCGCGTCAGCAGCAAGATAAGCTATCACTGTTGAATCTAAACCACCGGAAAATAAAACTCCTACCTTGGAATGATCGCACTTTATTTCATTATCCAATGAATCAACCAAACACTGAGAAGGTATACAGTTTTTGCAAAATGGAGGCAAAGTGTAAACTCTTCGCTGGACAGATGTACTTAGGTGTGTAATCAGTGAATCTATGTAATATGTTAGATGATTTATACTGGATTTTAAAAACTTTTCACCAGAATTAGTTGATTCTGCCTCATTAACTAGACAATTTAATATCGTATTTTTGTCCTGCGTCGAATCCTCTACATTAGTTTCTGGAAATTTTAATTTTGCTGAGAAATGCAAGTTTACTTTAGTATCGCAAACTACTGTGGTATTTACAAAACCTGATCCTTTTAGGGCAGAAAAGAAATCATGCTGTAATGCGGTAATGCTTTCTCTGGTGTGATTGTACGGATACAACTTTAATTCTCTAGTCTTAATTTCCAAGCAATAGAGGCCTAATGTTGGAATTTCATACACATTCTCGAGAACACTCACAGAGGAGATATTCCAAGCCCTCACTTCAGCATTATCATTTTTATTGTAACTAAAAAGTAAACTTTCCCTTCCGAAAAAATCTCTTGCAAACCATAGCTTCCCTAAAGAAGTGTCGATAAAAATAAATGCAAATGGACCTTGCAAGTTTCCCAAAATGCTGCAAATTTCCTTGCCATTCTTACAGTTTTCCAACAATTCAAACAGTTGAAGACCATCGTTTTGTGGATACTTGCTTTTTACGTGCTGCCCCCTCCTTGGCTGTTCCTCTGCCACATTGTTATCTTGGAGAAAGCCCGAGAAAGAATAGATGTCTCCATTGAAAATCATGAATTTATTGAGGTTGCCGTACGGTTGTGCCTGTGCTTTCACTCCTTGCGTCCACAGAACATGGCTGACGAGATGGAAGAAAGTCGGTGGAATTGTTTCACTCGATACAGTAAAGCATCGTGACGATGACACATCCGGTCCGCGTCTCAAAATACAGTTATTTTGGTCAATAAATCGCTGACAACGTACACACAAGAGAAAAAACAATCTGATTATTGTGTGCGCTTTTAAATGCTAAATCAAGTTTAAATACTGCATTACTCGTTAATTGTTTTACATATTTATTTATTAAATTATTGTTAATGTGTATTTCAATACTTGTTTGAACTGTTCGTCAGAACAAACTGGGCATTTTGAATTAAAGGTGCCCTGTTGCTGGTCTTTGACACAGTTGCCAGTGTCGTCTCGTGCAGTAGTTGATATGCAGCACCATATCCCACACATAATATATTTTGTTGAATATACTAAATTTAAAAGATTAAACCTTTGATGAAAAAAAAATTGAAATGAAAGTTAAAATCATCAAATAGAAAAATGTGACATGTTGATTAGTTGATAATGAGTCGATAAGTTCACGAATATCACGAGAACACAACACAACACACACATACACTACACAATGTGCATTACACATAACATAAATTCCTCTAGGTACCGTACCGGGCTATATTTCCCTTTTGGAAGATGCTTTGGGGAAACGTGATAAAAATACTACATTATGGAATATATAAACATTTGGTCACACAGTCACGCTACTGACTTTTGAGTTCACTGAGAATGAACTTCACTCTTATATAAGCCCGCCACATGCACATCAGAAAATGACTCTTTGGTACTGTTGAAAAACTAATGAAGCGACTTTCAAGGCTTAATTATTTCAAGAATTAATAAATACTTTAGAATTAGTAGTAATTAAGGTAATTTATCGGAAGAAATTTCTCATTTTTGTGCAAATGTTTTCAAATATAACAACAAATATTTTTATTTTCAATTAGGTAGAAATTCGGGTTACAAAAGTTGTTACAAACCGGTAATATATTTTCTTACAATTCTACTTATCATATTGAATAGAGTAATAGGGTATCATAAACAACAATTCATTTCCATAAAATCTGCCTTTCTTTCAAATTTGATTTCGTGCCGTTTGAATCTGATTACATTGTTGAAAACGCTATTTACGATTTCATTTCGTGCTCTCTGAACGAAAATACAACAAATTAAGGTTATCGATGTGATCCGATAGCTGCAGCTGCCGCGCTCAAACCTGGTGCTCCTCTGTCTAAAGATCTTGATGCAGAAATACTATCTGACGTTGGACTTGAAGGACGTTGTCTGGACGTATTCAATGATTGTCCAACACTGCCAACAACACTACTCTGTGAGGTACTCTGACCTGCTTCATTTGCTTCCTTAGCATCCCTTGTATTGACCCATTGCAATACGTCCTTGTGATAACGATACTCAAGAGTTATGTGAGATGGTAAATTCAAAACTTTCCTTAACGTGTCGCGTATTTTTTCTGTAACTTCTTTGTCTGCTGCATTGCGATTCCACAAGGATATACAGTCCTTCTTTTGTCTCATAGACACACCAGCACCACAAATTTCATCTCCAACATCAAACTGCTCCCCCAGAATGGCAAGAATCAAATTTTCCCAACAGCGAGCGGCTAAACCTTTATTAAGTCTCACCAACCATTGTCCTCCTTCTCTGTTTTCCTGTGATTTCATTCAAAATTAGCCACAATAACCAAATGATTGAGTAGAAGTTAACATACCTACTAAAGAAAAGTTGGTACACTACCTTGTGTTCCCACATTGGTTTTATACCATCCTTGAATAAAAAGAAATCTGAAGGCGAATTCAAATCAGATGGACGAACTAAATGTGAATACAAGGCCCAAAATTGTTCCACCGATGCAAAACGGCCTATTTTCTTTAGAGTTAAATCATACTGCAGGTAATTTGTTTTTCCAATGTACCACAGACCATATGTGTACTGTAATCTGTGTTCTGTAGGGCCAACTTCCAAAGGTGGCTGCAATTAAAATTATAGTACTGTTTATCTGCTTGTCATTTACTTCTATCTAGAAAGCAACAGGGACATACAAAAACGCAAACAAAATCATACCAAATCCTCCTCCTCATCTATGTCATCCTCAGGCGTAGCTCCAGCTTTACGCAGGCTAAAACGGTTCAAAACAAAACTAGATTCGTTTCGTTGACACAGCCGCGGAGATTGAAGAAACACAAACAGGTAAAGCGAGAAAACAAACAAAACAAAACATTAAAAAATAAGAAAAAATTCAAAAAATTAGAAAAGTATAACTGGAGCATGATAGTGGATATAGAAAATAAATTTAGAAAATAAAGAAATTGACACATTTTGTATCACACGATTTTTGTATGCACAGTGCATACTGCATAATAATACCATTGCTTTTAAGAATCAATTATTACATACTGTTATTCGACTGCACTTAAAAAGTCCAATCAATGAAATATTTAATATTTTCCCCATAAAATAAGCATAATTGAAATAAAATATAGATACTACGTGCATTAGAATAAAATCATTCGGAAAAGAAAGTCCCATTATAAATAGACAGAATTGGAATTTACTGCTACTATGAAATTAAATTAAAACAAATGTACAAAATCTACCCATCCACAAGCATTTCAAATAAATGCACCAAAAAGTACAGGCACACAATACAAATAGTAAGAAAGGAAGAATACGCGCAAGTCGTTCACCAAGTACGTACGCTTACAACGGCTTCCAAAAAATAACTACTAATAAGTTTCACAAGATCGCTCTAAAAAGTAAATGATAGCTACTCGTCTTCACTTACTCATCAACCATCGACATTCTGTACAACGTCTTAAAATGTAGGAGGAGAGTCGAGTAATAAGACTAAATTTAACTTCTTGAAGAGAAAGGGTATGCAAATATTTTCCTTTGTTTGTCAGTTCCTGTGCTTGTAATTATTAGTCCTATTTGGAGTTGTTCCTCGTAATGTTGCCTGAAAAAAGAAATACAACAACTTTGGTAAGCAAATTTGTTAGCAATTTATAACAAAATAATCGCCTTAAAATTATCCTTTTATAAATGACTAAATTGTGAAAACGTTTAAGTTTAAAAACATGGCTTTACACTTAAGTTTGCATTAATAACAAGAAAAAATGATATCAACGTTTGGTTTAAGAGCTTTAAAAATTATTATTTTTAGATAATTCGTCACTTAACAGTGACAGTTATTAAGAATTAACTATTGAAACGCTATAAAACTATTACTGATGGCATGCTTTTTTCACTTACTGTTTTCAGTCAGTCAGTCCAGCGTACTGAATATCACTGTATGAATACCCTCAGGTAATTGTAATACGTTACTGTACAAAATAAAGAGCACAAATTAAACCTTACAAAAATGAATTCTGCAGTATACAAGTTTTAAACAAATTATCAGTCTATATAAAAGATCATGATAGATCTTACTTAGATTTGTAGTAACTTTGAACTTACGATTGATTACGATTAAAATTAAGTGTGCTCCTCTCTATCTGTTACCAAAAATTGAAAATATATTTTTCTTGTCTGTTTCTCTCCCTCTTTAGCTTATTACATTGATTTTGTACAAAATTGAAATCACTGTCACAATCAGTTGCACAGTTTAAATTATAAATTTATTGAGCAGCTGTTGATATTCTTTTAATTTCTTCACTCTATATTGTCTTGTCTTGAACAATTTACAAAAAAGACTTGCCAACTTTGTTGTCTATTACAATTAGTCGCAGAAATTAGATAACAGATTGTTTCTTTTCTTACCTGTTTGCCCTGTTACTATTATTATAACTTATACTTTAGGTAAATAAGGTAGCAGCAGCAAATAGCAATAATAATGAATGAACGAATGTGTGTGTGTAAGAAATATTTTTTTTCTGGTTTATGGGCAAGAAGCGTACAAAACAGTGTAAAAGAAAAAAGAGCTGCTGCTCTGCTGATTGATTCGCTTTTCGCTTGTGCCTTTTTCAATGCTAAAAAACTTTTGTGCTTTCTTTGATGCTGCTATGCTGCTGCTACGCTGTTTGTTCAAGTCTGTTGTGTTGTTGTCTACATACTTTGCTGTTGCACTTTGTATCTGACTGATTGGGGCATCTCAAACCTTAGAAGAGGAAGAACGATGTCCCCTATCATTTCTCAAACACAATGGATTCATATCACGGCAACGATGAATCGACAATTTAAAACTAATTTGATGAAATCTGAATTCTTAAATAAATAAACTAATAAAAATGATATTGTGTTAGATGGGAGAGGAAGGTAACGTCTAAAAGAATGCATTTAGTCAGACAGGGAGGGACATCGAATGATATGACAGCAAGTATCCAAAAAGCTGAATGTATTTACATACACTGTAATTCTAATGTGTATGAATTTATGTATGATTTTATTCAAATAACTTATTATTCTGCAGAAGAAAGACCTGCGAGTCCTGATCAACCAACTTGTTGAAGTATTGTGTTTATTTATCAAATAAGGTAAATAGTAAATACAATGTTAAGAATTTTTAATATGAAACTTTGTCTTACGATTTTTAGTAAGGCAACATTGTCGTATATATATAGCCAATTTGAATATAGCCAACAATAATGTATTATTACAATGAATAGAAAAACTAGAGGCTATTTAAAATTATTGAAGCTTTCAGACAATGTGTGAAACGTTTATTTTTTAACTTGAAGATAGTTGAAAATATGTAAATAATATTATGCACCATTTTATAATACCCATTTAGTTGCTCGTGAAAGAATAAATTATATTAGAATAAGTATGCTAGTAACTGACCAAGCACGAGATAATAATACGCATAGTTGAAGTAAATGCATGACGGTTAAAGTTTTGACCAACATGATAACGTACAAATAAATCACTGGAGTCTGTATATATAATTAGAATAGTAATAATTATATTGTAAGATGGAAACGGAAGGTGGCATGAACAATAAATTAGTAATCAGTCCATTCAAAACATTACAATCAATTTGAGCTGGCACTTTTTAAGTATTCTTCGTATCTCTTTTTCTGCTGTTGATAAAGTTTATCTAATTTCTTCACTTGAGACTTTGCCAAGGGGTTCCCTTGCGTGTCATGGGTGGGAAAGCCTTCTTCATTAAATTGTGAATATTTATCAGTTTCACCTCGGAACATTTCAAAATGAGGTATTTTCTTTTGAGCTTCCTTTTCCTGTTGAAGTTTCAGTTGCTCCAGTTTCTTCCTTTGCTTTTCAGCCTCTTGTTCCTTTTCTAATCTCTCTTTCAGTTCTTTCTCCTTCCGCATTGCTTCTTTACCAACGTACTTGACAACTGTTGGGCAGCCTAGCAAAAGTAAACAAAAATTATATAATCTGTCTCGTGGATTTATAGGTCAAACATAAGCATTTCTTTAAAAAATGTATTTTACCTTCGTGATCTTCCAACCTGACCCCTAGATCTGGAAGTTTGTCATCCCGAATCTCGTCACAGGCTTTCAGAATACCGGATTTAATTCCAGCATCGCTTATCCCCCTCGCATTACTCCGAACTTTTTCTCTAAACTCGGAAAGTACTTCAATAAAGGGAAGTACAATGTCTTCCACGTTAGACTGCTCTCCCTCTGAAGTATCGCTAGTTCTCATTCCGTAACTGTCCAAATCTGAACTTTGGATTACCCCAAATACACGCAACATTCTTGATACGTATACGGCCGCTAATTTGAGTAATGGAGCATTTATTTGACTCTTCTGGGATTTGCCATTTTGAATGTAAACATTTGCCGCACTAATCAAATCTCTTAAAGCAAAAACTGCATCTCTGGTATTGATATTATCACATAAAGCTTCATGAACAGACAGTTTGGCAGTCTCAATGTGCTTTTGAAAAGCGAGATCTTGTTCTGTCCATTTGGGATAAAGAGTAGCGGTTATTACAAATTTTTAAAACTCAGTTTAGATTTAACTATCATTTCTTTTGATTTGAAGAAACAGGTAGTTACTTGTTTAAATTGTTTTACTGTACATACGTAATTCGTAAAATACTTACCCGTATGTATATCCAATCGATCACCAGTAATTGCACTGGCCATAGCAGAGCATTCTATATGCCAACCTGGTCGGCCTTTCCCCCATGGTGAATCCCAAGAGGGTTCGCCAGGTTTTGAAGTTTTCCAAAGGGCAAAATCAGCGGGTGATTTTTTCTCAGTGTCTCGATCTCCCGTTAGTTCCCCTATTTACAAAAAGAGATATTAGACGTGTAATATGTCGTTTCACTATCATCAACGTTTAAAATTTTTAATAAATAGTTTTAGCCAAAATACCTTCTCCTTCCTGTAATGCCTTTAAATCTCCAACAGCCTCAGGAACTAGTTTAGCATAATGATGAGAGGGACTTTCCCGAAAAGCCACAACATTAAAGTATACTGATCCATTGCTCTCATAGCCGTAACCATTTTCAATGATTTTTTCAATATACGAGACAATTTCCGGAACATATTCACTGACTCGTGTAAGCACATCAGGTGAAAGTACATTTAGTGCTTTCATGTCAGCGAAAAATTCATCTTCCCAACCCCTTGCAAATTTTGCAAAAACGTCGTTTTCAAAAACTTGATCACGGTTCCTGTTGTTATCCAGCCATTCGAATAGTACATCCTTTCCTCCAATTAAAAGTTTTTGGCGCTGCTCTTCAAGTTTTTCGTTTCCGCTATTAGCCTGAATCTCTTTCTCCACTGCTTCCATGTTTGCTTTCACAGAAGTTAGAATTTTTTCCCGCATGGTTTTCTTGTCAGGATCAGTAGTTGTCAATGTTTCCTGAACGTACGCATCAAGCGCTACTGCTAGATCCGACGTTATCTTCTTGATGTCTTTAGTTTCTTCCGAGTAGACAGAGAACATATGTTCATTTCGACCCCTCTTTATAATCTTATCATCAACATCTGTACAAGAACACAGAAACTCGATTAGTACACTAGTATGAAACCTTGCAAACCGTTAAAACCCATTTTAAATTTGTGGTTTACCAGTTATGTTCATGACAAAGAAAATGTCATATCCAAAATAGTGTCCCAATACTCGCCGAAGAATATCAAATGAAATATATGATCTGGCGTGACCCATGTGTGAGGCATCGTAAACTGTTGGCCCACAACTGTACCATTTCACCAAACGCCCTTCAGGGTCCACCGGCTGGAATGTTTCCAAGCTCCGACTAAAACTGTTGTAGACTTTCAGTACATGCTTCTCCATTTTTTCACTCTTAAATAATCTAGGTCAAACTTTCAATAGTTGATAGTAAAGCAAGTTTCCTATTCTAAATACTTTTTACAGATTGAAACAAGTCACTTTTCGGAACTTGTAAATTTGTCGAGTGCTACAACAACAGGTTAAACTGTCGGTTCACCTTTTCATTAAAGTTAAAGTGGAACAGCTGGGAAAACTTGGTGTGGAATAGTGTGGATGTGGCAAAATATCATTTATATGAACGATTTAGCAAGACCACTTGAAATGATCGTAATCCTAGATTTAGATACGGGAATTAGGAAAACTAACCATTGCAATTTTTGGACAGATGCAGAAAATAGATGCAGATTCTGCATTGCAGAATGTAGACAGACCGACAGATTAAGGATGGATTCACATTGCACTTTGCCGCTTTCCCTCTTGCTACTCCTTGTAGATTCCGATACTACCAAACCCCGTATTAAAAAGCTCGGAAAAAAACAAATTTTGTATACTATCTCATCTCATGTAAATATCTCTCTACTTGTGTACATGACATACATACATGATGCAACTTATGACTCATTACAAACAGCAGAGACGTGCAAGCAAGCAAACGTTAAAACTAACAGTGCTATTTATGTAAAACACGTAATAATACATACTTAAAAAAAGATAATTTTTATTATTACAATGCTCGATTTATGTAGTGGGAATGAATGAGCATTCGGCATTTTCGTCCATTTTAAATCCGATTCGTGCAATTGAAATGAAATAGCTTTTCTTTTAAAGTGAAAGTACTTATACAACCATCAAAAACTGAATGATGTTCATGAGTCAAAATTTTCATCATAATTTACGAAACGTTTCAATTTGTTAAGTACTTATAGTAGTCAATTGAAAAAATACTTGAAAATAAGGTGGGGTTGAAACATTGGACATTTGTGTAAGCACTTAGTTCAAGTAAAATTACGCAACTTTTTATAATAAAATTTTCTTGCATAAGTAATTTAAATATTAAATTACCTTTTAACCGTATTCATGCTATTCTGCAACAACGAAAAATTTATTCATGTTTTCCCAAACGACAAAGTGGAAGAAAAAGAATTGCCTGGAATTTTTATAAATGAAATGAGTATTAAAACGTATAGCTGATAAATTGTCGGTTGTTAGATTTTTTAAATTGAAAATATTACAATACAAAATTTTACTAATAATTTACCAGGTACTTAACCATTTTTGTGAATATTTATCGTTCATTTTGTTTGGAGTTGTGTTGTAATTGATTTTATCGGCTAATCGTTTGATTTTTTCACAACTTCGCTCAGTGATGGAACTTTTGGAACGTTTCTCATGTTCTACTTTTTCCAAATTCATGAGAGAATGAATTCAAATGAGAATTCATGTTGCAAATTATGAATAGTAATAGTATATTTGTTAAAATTAAAGATTGAAATTTAGCAACAGTCATTTACAATAGGTATGTACGTTTTTTGAAGTACATATAGGTATTACATTTTGTTTATCAGGAATAAATCAGCTTACAATTTTACTGCTATTATTTTTTTAAAAATACAGTAATAAATTACCGATTCCCATTCATTTATCAAACTGTTAATTTGTCGTGAGCAAAATATACAAGAAATTTCTCGGAACTCCACAGTTGACTTGTTTTTTACTTTCATGAAAGCATGTAAAATTAAATTGTTAAAAAAACTCCTCTGTAGTTCACATATTACAACATGGAATGTAGGATATAAAAGCTATTTATAGATATAATGTTGCCTTTATTCTCAATTTCTCATTTTTAATGGGGAACTATTATTACCTTCGCATGCTAAACAACAAAAAAGAGTTCTCGACTGTTCAGTTCCACCCCATGTAATAGTGCGTCATTACAAAATTACATTAACAAAACAAGACTTTGTCGCGGCATGGCTATTAATAATATGCGCTATTATTAATCGATTTACCTCTCTGTTTTGAAAAGTCATTAAAGGACAAACAACATTCCCCACCACCAACCAAAAGCAGAGAAAAGATGCCAACATTGCCAAAATGTGTCCTTAGAAAATGGAAATAAGTGTGGTGACAGTGACACTTTTCTTGATAATACGTGATGATAAAACCTCATCCAAAATTCTAACGAAGACAGGCCAATCAAGAGAAAGGAAAACTGAAGAGTGGTCGCGACAGTGGCGAGTATCTATGATATCACATTTTGCTTTCTCCTCTCTTTTTCATTGTCTTTCTGACGACCCGGTATAGCCACTGGGAAAATAAAACAACATGCTCGCATCATGAATTTTTCACCATGTCCTGTTTCCTACTCATGTGTCTAGAGAGAAACTGTTTGTTGTTAGTCATGCTATGCGCTGAAGCCTAGATATGAAGCATTCGTTATGAAGTAGATTCCACGAGATGCCGACTTGGTTCGGTTTCCATTTCCCTAGAAAGTGGAAAAATAGCAAAAATATGTGTGGATGCAAAAATGTACTTAGGTAATAATCCTTGTACTATTTCTAGTCCGAGGTCCACTCTCCATCGCTATCAGCACAGTACACTTACAGTTAGTCTTACTTCCTCTTGTTAAAGTGTTCTTTCGGCATTGTTTTTACTTATCAAGAAAAGAGTACCTCTTCACTATGAACATAATTGCCTTTAGTGTAGTTGTTTCTGTTTAAGGACCAGGCCAAGGACCTTCCTTCTCAGAACAGGAAGAGGAACTCAAAAAATTTTGTAGAAGAATTCCGTAGAAAATGGTGATAAGTTCTTTTGTTCTTACATCTTATGCATACACGTAATACATGCATTTATATAGACGTGTGCACTATACGTATATGCCTATTCAAATGGAAATACTTTCTGAGGAGTGCTGAAATTGGCAGGCAAAGGTAAAGTTTACTAGCACATGCACAAGCTTTTCATACACAGATGACAGAATACTGGGAAAATCCTTGTACTCCATGAGTTTCTTTTTTACCGGTTGCTCATTGGAACGTGCTCTATCCCTAAATGTCTCCTTTCTTTGCACACACACACAAGGTTTCTCAAATTTTCTATATATCTCAAGAGACCAAAGTGGTCTTGGACCAACTTCCGTTCATTTTCTTCGAAAAAAGACATTTAAGGAGGTTGTGTGTAATTTTATATTAGGGCTGGTGAGAAAAGAAAAATGAATGGAAATAAACTGCATGTTGTTATCACGTGATGTTTTTCATGCTAGTGTACGTGTTCAATGTATCTACATCCATTTTTCTCCATTTCCATCCCATATTCACAAATATCCTATAAAAGAAAATATATTAGAAAAAGTTGATACTCTACTAGCTAGAAAGATTTTATAGAATGTAAAAAATCGTAATCCATTATTTTCATTTACTGATAAGGAATTCCTTAGTTTTGAATTTATACCCAATGTGTAAAAACTAACTACAAAGCGACCGACCTAAGTTGATGCTGTCATTTTCTTCCTGGAACTCTTTTTCGCTTCTATCAGTTTTTGTTAGTTGACGTCGCTAAGAGTAAAAAGAAAAAACAATAGATAGTTAGGAGGAAATTGGGTAGGCCACATGAATAATACTACTGCTGCTGCTGCGTATAAACTGTTATATTCCACCATGGAGCACTATACTACTTCCCGTTTATGTGTCATATAATATAGCTGTTAAGTGCTGATCTGGAAAAGAAAGACAAAAACTCGAGCACGTATGTAATATTAAAACATCTTGGTTATCATCGTTGATTCCTCGTTAATGGTAAAAAGTTTCAAGTGGAAAATGGGCTGTATTACAGTAAAGGGAATTCTACACTGTGGAAAAGAAGCGTAATAAACGGTTAGCGAGTATAGCACACACACATACAGCAAGTTGTAATAATAATATTGTGTGAGCGTATGTATGGGAAAAGGAAGTACAGTTTAACTATTCGCTGTTGCTGCTGCTGGTGGCGGTGGTAAAAAAAGTTTTTTTAGTAAGCATATCCACTAGAAAATAATATTATCCTTCCTTCCTTTTTTACACTCTTTTCCATTGTGTCACCTACTGAGTGAGTGGGACTTTTTTTACTACCAAGTAGAGTTGTCGTCTTATAGGTTACATATTGTATGATATGATATTATATTACATTTTTGCTTTTTGATACGATACACATTGTGCTGATTCAATTCCTCCTCCTCCTCCACTACCACCACCGCCATAACAAGTGGTACGCATTGCCGTTTCGTAGTAATAAAAGCACTGGTAATGTAGAACGTGAGGTACGTGAAAGGGGAAAAAAGCCTTGTATGAACAATGCCAGTAAGAAAGGGAATCGAATTTCCTGATAGCGTTTTTATCCATTCATGTGTCCGTATGCCTATGACATTAGGAATTACTCTGTACACTCTATCGCTGAAAAAAAAAAGTTTTAACGGAAATGTTGGAAAATACTAATCTCTCACTGCATCATCATCATCGCCATCATCATCATCTCATGCAACGGTGCTTTTTCTTTCTTCTTCGTCCTCTCTGCTCTCTGCATACAACAACTTTACTACTAGACGACTCTCTTTTTTTTCTTTCACCATTTTATTTTCTTCAGCTGGAGCGGGGAAACTTTCTCAACATCGTTATAAGTACTCTGCCCGTTCCTAACTGTGTGATAGTGGTTGGTAACAAAGATTTCAAGTACGGTACAAAAACTGTGTGTGTTTGTGTATTGGGCCACTAGAATGAAAGCCACTGCATTTTCCATTTGAGAGGAATGAAACGTGAGGGTTCACTTGACTTGGAAAACTCCGGCAGCACACTACTATACAACCACTGCCACCAGTTATACCGGAAAATACAAGAGGGGGAAAAGACGGAAAATCTATTTCTTGCTCCTGTCACTTGTTCAAAGCCTACTCCTGAACGAAACCATCAACTCAGCATTTGTTCCCTAGGCCTGGAGGAACTAACAACTTGGAAAGTCTAAACAAAACTTTCTCCATTGCTTTCAAATATATACACACGTTCGTTGATCAACAAGGTATTTTTTCTCCATTGAAGACTTCAGACATTTTCCACAAATCGCTCTGTTCTGTTTACAACATTTCTTCAAAATTGTAGAGACAGGAAGAGAAAATAAAGCTCATTTTTTTCTTAATCTTCCTGCTTCTCTTTCTTCTCTTCTCTCTTGTCTACCTATAAAATGTGCATCAGAGGCATCAGCCTAGCAAAAGGAGAGTAAGTGAGTCTTCTTTCCCTCTCTTCTTTGCTTGTTTTGTCTTGCCATATTCTAAAGTAAGTTTACAATATTACACGAATAAGTAACTGTTCTGTGCATTTTGTCTGACTCTCTCTCTCTGTCTCTCTCTCTGGTGAGGAGATTCTCTTGTTTGACAAGAAGAGAGAAAATTGCATTCTACTTCACTGCGCTTGCATTGCATACACATTGTCCTTTATATTATTACTACGGTGCTCTGCTCCCCACACTCTCTGTACCCTCCACTCCAATTTAGTTCTTGTTCTGTGTGCAGTAGTTTTATTTTCTTCTTACACATCATCTAGCTCAACTTGCGGTTTGAATTCCTCATCACATCAACATCATTATGATCATGATCAGTCCTTTTTTCACTGTTATTGCCTTCATCTCACTCAGAAGAACAGAGGAGCAATATACATAGTACCTAGTAGAAGCTTTTGCATGCATACAAAATAAGCTCTACCTGCTGTTCTTGTTCTCATTCCACTTTTTTGTATCAAATCAACTATGACCTGCATGAATATTACATTACATTAGCGTAATAATACCAAATCTTTGCATTATGTAGCTAAGCTAGCGGAAATAAAAAAAAAGTCTTTCGTTTAAATCCAGATTACTTTCCATATATCACATACATCACGGATAAAATCATAAAAAATACCAAAGGACAGAAAAACGGAAGGCAGATACATCACTTTGAAAGAATGGGGTAAACGTGTACAACAAATATAGTGGTGTAACTGACTATTCCGTTTTATATTTATATTTTGCTGTTTGTTTGTGACCTTCTCAACTCATCTTTCATCAGAGAGTGCCTTTGCCAGTTTTTAGGATAAAAGCATTCAAAATATTTTACATCACCCTTGCCCTCCTCCCTTTCTGCCTGCTAGCTTTCAAAGTGCTGTTACCAAACTTGCGATCAACAAGGCATAAAAAGGGTTTTTTTGGTGCATGATCATGATCATTGTCGTGTGGTATCGAAAAGTATATAACCCTCTCTTCTTCTTCTTCTTCCCTCACTCTCAATATAACGCTCATTCTCTAATATCATCATCATTGCAAGTAGATTTACGCAACACATACTTTATTGCATACAGAAGGGGCGAAATTTCATCTCACTTTATAACCAAAAGCTAAAATTCTTCCTGTTCTTCTCCTGCGTGGTGGTGGTGGTGTTTCTCATTCTCGTCATGTTGATGATGCTAAACTGTGTCTGCCTGTTTTCTTTGTACTTGCATGTAAAAACGCAAACCTGGCGCACACGGCTCATCGAACTCTTTGTCGTCGACGTCTCATGAGTGCATTATTGTGTACAACAATGTGCGCTATGTTTTACTACCCCCACCAACATCAATAGCTAGATGGAGTACAACAGCCAAGAAAACCATACGTTTTGCATTACGTTTGTCTTGAAAAAAAAATCTC
>JAHZMT010000362.1:0-11593 GCA_027743785.1 Sinhomidia bicolor
TGTTATGTAGCCAGAGTTAAAGACCACCTCTGTGTGTAGACCGTGTCATGCATTTCTGATGGTCTATTAACTTTTGTAAGTTTCGGTAACGCTGTTATTATTACGTGTTATATAAAAAAGGCTAGATTTGCATGAGGAGCTGGTAAATTATTATTATTGAACAAACAATGTCATATGATATGGCACTCTAGTAGGTTGTTTGTGTGAATGTTGGATGGAATGAATGAAATGAATGCCGGAGGAGGACGATGGTGATGTGATGATGATGATGATCTGAAGATATTTTTCTCTTCTCTCTCATGAGTCAGTATATAGTAGTACCGCACCGCTTTTCGGCTTCTCGTCAAGTCAATAGTCAATATGAGTCATTTTTTAAATAATCTGTGAACGAGTGTGAGTGTCTGTGTGTGTGTGGGGGAGATTGTGTTGTTTTGCGTGTGTGTTTTTAAATGTAACGAGGCGTGAGTACAGATTTCTTTAAACAAATATTATATAAATATATATGGTATATATATATATTGTGATGGATGCATAAAGATAAATTTACTGTTTGTTTATTTGTGATGATTTTTTGTTAATATTTGTTTGTTTTGTTTGTTTATTTTTCTTTGTAACATAATAGGAAAGTGTCTCCAGGTTTAATGCCACCTGGATCTCCAGGCACATTCCGAAGAAAATCTGCAAGTAGTGAGCTTCCGCCGTTAAAAACTGATGGAATTGGCATAGGTGGAGGAGGAGGAGGCTCGCCGTCGTCGACATCATCATTTTCATCGTCATCAACAGGAGCAGGAACACCAACAACCGGAGGAATCTCATCTGCTGGGAGTGTACTCGCGACAAAGAGATCATCCACAAGCTCAGCTGGCGGGACAGCCCAAAGGAAATCTGGGACTTTGGGTTTGGTCAATATTAGTTTTCAGCAGAGTGATCGCAGTAATCAGAGCTCCGTAAAGCCGACGGTTTCGTCTACGAAGGCGAAAATCTCACAACTTCAGCAAGAACTTAGTAAAACTGTGAACGGGAGTAGTGATTCCTTCAGAGCCCGTTCGAAAATGGCAGGTGACTCAGCTGCAGCCCCGTCCTCGGCCCAATTGCCTGTGACTTGGCCTAACATGAAGGAGGACTACGAGCTGAAAGAAGTTATTGGTATGTTGATTAAAAATACAACTTTTTTATGCAGCTGTAGTTTAGATAAACAGTATTTTTAAAAACAATCACAACACATCAAAAAACATATTACGCCCACTTAAATTAAATATACCAAACCAATCAATGATATTGTGATTTGTATCAACAAACTGTGTAAATATGTGCTTGAATCAAGCAGTGTTGAACAAAAAAAAATACAAAACAAAATCTGCCGGCATACCAAAGATGTTTTTGGTTGTTTGTGTGTTTATATTTTTTATATTTTGTATAAACATTGTCAATTTAAATACTATGTACTATAGCTTGAAACTGCAAATTTTCTTCAAAATAGTAAGTGATGTATTGACAAAGTCCTTTGATGATGCAAGTGTTCAAAAATATTTGATTGAGTGCATAGTTTTAACAGAAACTCCACACTCGCCAAACCATATTTTGCTAAAAAAAACCATACTATTGTTAGTGGGTTTTAATCGTTCAATTTACTATTTTTCAGGGGTCGGTGCTACAGCTGTAGTGCACGCAGCTATTTGTCTACCACGCCTAGAAAAGTGTGCAATCAAACGAATCAACTTGGAGAAATGGAATACGTCAATGGAAGAACTGCTGGTAAGAAGAATGGTTCCACACAAAAAATAGCAATAAGCTGCTGAGAGGTCAAAGTATTGACTCTGTATTTATTTAGGTACGGTATGTCATGTATGATATTTTTCTTGTACTGTGAAAACGGTTATGGCAAAAGTTACATGTTAAACTTGTCGTTGATTTGAATAATGTTGGTTGACCTAATCTGTGTGTAAAAAGGTAATAATCTGATATCAAAAAACCCGGTACAAAGTTAAATGGTGGTATAAAAAAAACTTGTGTAAAGTAGTGCCTGATTGATTGTAGAGAAAGTTACTAGTCACTAGTCAGATAAGCCATGTTAAAATTGTTGTAAATGTATGCACGATGACATGATACTACTTGATAATAATTACACCAATAATAATAATGAGTGTGTTGTTAAAAAAAACTCAAGAGCTGTGAAGGCCTGAACGTCACTCACTGGGCTCGAATTTTGCTGTATGCAAACGGCAGTGCGTAACAACAATTAATCGAGAATTTGGTGTAAATTTTTACAGAAAGAGATTCATGCCATGTCATCATGCAACCATGAAAATGTGGTCAACTACTACACCTCATTCGTTGTGAAAGAAGAACTATGGTTAGTATTAAGGTTACTTGAGGGAGGCTCGTTGCTTGATATCATCAAGCATCGAATGAAATCGAGTGATTGCAGACACGGCGTGTTTGATGAGGCCACCATTGCGACTGTATTAAAAGAAGTTCTAAAAGGGCTCGAATATTTTCATTCCAATGGCCAAATTCATCGAGATATTAAAGCTGGTAATATTCTTTTGGGTGAAGATGGAACGGTACAGATCGCTGATTTTGGAGTCTCTGCGTGGTTAGCTACTGGAGGAGACTTGTCCAGACAAAAGGTTCGTCATACCTTTGTGGGTACTCCGTGTTGGATGGCACCGGAAGTCATGGAGCAAGTAAGTCTATCTTCCAACATTGATCATATTGTGCGTTTTGGTACTTTCTAATATGTAAATCTCTGTATGTTTGGAGCAGGACAATGGCAATAAAAAGACAGAAAGAAGGGGTTCTGGTGAACAAGAGCCTGAAGCAGCGTCAGGCACTGCTGCTTCATCTAGTGAACCTGTCCCTGGTGGCACAACTTCATTGCAAGATACTCCAACTGTGACTTCGTCAATGCAACAACCTAATGCAACTAGTGAGCAACAAGACCTTCCACCTGTGAACCTTGTCTTGAGGATGAGGTAAATATTTAAAATGCACAGCAACATAATCAATACACGCACCTTCACAACTTTTGGTTGTACATGTTTACCGAACACCGACTTTCTTTTCTCTTAAAACAGAAATATCCGCAGAGAACTGAACGACATTCGGTTTGAGTTTATTCCCGGTAAAGATACAGCGGACGGAATTGCTAATGAGCTTGTAGGAGCAGGACTGGTAGACGGAAAAGACATGGTTTCTATTGCTGCTAATCTTGAACAACTGATTCAGCAGAGACATCAAGTTAAACACCTTACATTCGCCCTGGTATGTATTTATTGGTTAATACAAAAATATTTATTCATTTGCTTAACAAATATTGAAAATTTTAAAAACTTGTTTCTAGACTTCCGGCTGCCTTGCAAGTGAAGCTCCTGATGAAAAAGCACTGATAGGCTTTGCCCAGATGAGCATTTCGTCCGAATGAGAATCAGTCTAGGCAAAAGTTTATTACTAATAATGAGAAAGATAGGATAATTTAATGACTAATTATACACGGCTAGTTTAATTTACGACAACGACGTACATAAAAAATAAAAAAAATGCCGCCGACTACTGTTTTTGTCACTGGTGATGGGGCCTCGCAAAGTTTCAAGTTTTGATGAATTTTCCCTTTTAATCTAGTTCATTTATTTGTCGTTATGTATTTGTGTCAGTGTGTGAAGCTCAAGCCTTCTGATGATAAATAATAATTAAAATGCATAAAATATATAATATATTCATATAGATTCTATAAATTGCCATACGTTGATGAAATGATAACCCCGAATGTCATAATTATGTTGAATAAAAAGAAAGATTCCTTTTGTGAAAAAGGAACAAGTACCAAACCAAAAAACAAGAATATAATATATTATATTGTTTTCAAGTCCGAACCGAATTTTTATTTAAATTTTTATTAACCATAATGTTTAATTCATTAATAATATACATATAATAATTATTGGTACCATGAACCATTATTATTATTTTTTTATTATTATAGCTGAGGTGGTAAGCCGAGAATAATTAAATCATTGACGTATATCTTTCATGTTGGCTTTATTCTGTTTAGTAACACGTGCCTTTAGATGTTCCTTGTATTCTAAAATGTCTCCACTTTCCCATTTTACTACCTTTTCATCCTCACACACCCAGATCTCCTCAGCCACCTAGAAAAATCAAATTCGATGTAGATATATAAATAATTTATTTCAATTTATTTAGTTTCTAGTAGTGTTCTCGTAGTGTACCTGAGATATAAGTCTGAAGTCGTGGGATACCAAAACCATACCACCTTCAAATTCAGCGATAGCTTCTGCCAAGGCGTCGATTGTTTCAATATCTAAAAAAAGACATAATCAGTTTATTTTGCGAATATGATATATTGAATCAGTCTGTTCTTTAGTGTGCATCAGCAATAATAGCTTACCTAAATGATTCGTAGGTTCGTCAAGTAACAGCAAATGGGGGCATTGTCTAGCAAGCCATGCAAAAACGACTCGACATCTTTGTCCATCTGACAACTGGCGAATAGGACTCACCTAGAGATACGTATAAATAAAGGTTGGTTAAGACACAAAATTGAAGAGTAGCAGTTTTAACATATGTATTTTACGAATACAAATTTTACCTGCTGCTTTCCTGTCAAGCCATATCGACCAATGATTTTTCTCATTTCTTCACGTTCCTTTACGTCCGGAAAACATTTCATCATGTAGTCTAACGGCGACAAGTCAAGATCTAGGAGCTCGTGTAGATGCTGGTGATACCGTGCGATACGTAGATGTGAATTCCTACGAATCATTCCTTCAGTAGGGACCAAGTCTCCGTATATAAGCTTCAACAATGTTGACTTTCCTATAAATTAGATTGTTGTGTATACGTTAATTGACATTTCAAGATTCTAGATTCTTTATCAAACTGGTTTTCAAATTGTATTGTAACGGTAATTACGTACCTGCTCCATTTTTCCCCACAAGTGCTAGATTGAGACAATAAAAAAATTATTAATTAGTATTTTATGACATTAATAGGAACATTGCTGATTAAATAAAGCTCAAGTACCAAGTTGGTACCACCAACTTACCCAGTCTAGTATCGAGATCGATACCAAACTCCAATTTCTTGTAAATCCAAGGTGTTTTGTCATTATATCGGAAGCTTACATTCTGTACCATAATAACTGGAGGCGGAATCGTTCCACAAGACGGAAAATAAAATGATACAGTTTTGTCCGATATAACTTTTTCAGTTAAACCTACGGAAAGAAACGCACATGCATGTTGACCTTGCTGCTTATTTTCTGAGGATACAGATGGCTAGTTAGTTCAAAAGTAAACTTTACCTCCAGCAACCATTTTAGCCAATGTCTTTTCTTTACTCTGAGCTTGTCTAGCAAGTTTAGCACTTCCGTGACCAAAACGAGCAATGTAATTCTGTTAAAAATATGTAAGAAATTTAGTCGTTTTAAAAATAATTAAAACAATTGCACAACAAGACGTAATTCTATCATGTATCACTCAGTGGTAATCGCTGTTAAGGTTTAGAACATTACTACAAGTACACGTCCAAATTGGGAAAGGACTTCAAGGAAAAGCTCGATATCATTTTCATGACGCCATAACTTTCCCGAATCAACTTTCACAACCGTGTCATGAACAAGAGTTCTTCCTCGGCCTTTTGTCATCATTGATGCTTAGAACAGAACTTGTATGGTAATGCTACATACTACCACGCTAAACGGGTAACATCATATCTACCTTCATATGAGCGATCTGATCTTGCTCCCAGTTATACTGCTTCATTTGATTCTCGAGTAACTCCAACCGTGTTTGCACAAATTGGTCGTAGTTTCCCTATAAAAAATTATTAAAGATTTTGCTGCTGAAAATACTGATAAAAAATTAATAGAAATACAAAATGGTACATAAAATTGTAGAAGTACTTACACCATAGTATTTCAACTTTCTCTTGTCCAAATGAATAACGTTTGTGCATACACTGTTCATAAAATCTTGAGAGTGCGATATGATCACCAGAATTCTCTTATAAGTTTTCAATTCTTCTTCTAACCATACACAAGCCTCCAAATCCAGATGATTAGTTGGCTCGTCTATTTTGTCACAAAAGCACAAACGGATTTTTTTGATTAGAACAAACCATTTGGCAAGAAACTTTCTAAACAGTCACGCATTTATTTATTTGTTACAAGTTACCGAGTAGTAAAAGATGTGGTTTGATGTATAGAGCTCTTGCTAAAGCAATTCGCATCCGCCACCCTCCAGAAAAGTCTTTACATTTTTTCACTTGCATGGATGCAGTAAATCCTAGACCGTGTAATATATACGCTGCGCGTGCTTCAGCAGTGTCTGCAGAGATGTCATCTAATCGGTCGTACACATCCATAAGGCGTTCTTGAGACTCTGCAACAGAAAGTAGTAATAATTCATGCATTAATGTAAAGAATTTATAGACATTTTACAAACACAAAAAACAAAACTAAAAGTACCATCGTCTTCATATTGGACAAGCTCTTCTGCCAATTTTTCTAACCGCACCCTCTCTTCGTCGACTTCCATAACACACTGGAGAGCTGTTTTGTCACTTGCTGGAATTTCTCGAGTGAGATGATATATATCAATATGATCAGGAATAGGCACCTCCCGTTTTCCTAAAACAGCAAGTAGTGTCGATTTTCCACTTCCGTTTGGACCTGCGAATGTGTGGAATAAATCATACATACATATTATAAACATTTCTTCCACACCTTTGAATATTTTAAAAAATACACGTACCAATAAGACCATAACGTCGCCCACAATTCAATTCCAGCTTTGCATCCTGAATCAATTCAGCACCGTAAAAAGTAATCGACAACATGTCAATTTTTATATCCCGAGACTTGGGGTGCACTCCCAGAACACCGGTGCATGCTCGAGCTTCAGCGCTAAGCTTTGCCTCTTGTTCAAGTTTTCGACAGAGCAATTCTGAAAAGATTAAATTGAGATGAGGATATAAGATGAGAACTCTGCTCATTTATAAACTATTGATTTCAATATGTCTTTCAATATTTTCTTTACCTTCTTGACTAATTTCTCCATTAGTACCATTTCCAGTTGCCTCCTCCTCAGTGCCATTGCTTGTGGTCTTGGGATCTTCTGTTCCATTTTCGTCTTCATTTTGCACCGGTTTTCCTTTGCTAGTCTTTCCCTGCTTTGCTGCAAGTTTCTTGGCTTGATCTCTCTTCTTCTTGGCGTCGGAAGGCATTTTTAATTGCTAAAACGAGTTACTGCTCTAAACGTACGTAGACTTCTAACAAAACACTTTTGCTTTCTTCAGTACGCGTTCTCTTCTCTCCAACAACACAACAATCTGGTCAGACTTTTCGGAATCACAATTAAGCAGTGATGTTTTGTGTATTTTTTTGGCAAGACGAGCCCACCCACTAGTAGTAGCTTCTTCTAACTGCGAATGTTCACGACAAAAACTAAGTTACAGCACTAATGTACGTTAAGGCGATCGCGTTGAAAAAGCGTGATCGGTAAGCGAAATGCGTAAGAGTACGATTAGTTAGTAGTCTGAAAAGAAACAAATTAGTACATTTCCATTAATTACATTAAAATGTAACCAGAGTGCTTTTTACTTGTTGAATAATTTAACAGTACAGTTATCTTACCACCACTGTGAAAACAGTTTATTCTATCACTCGCACCAGCAAGTTTTTTGCAATAAACGACGGAGCGGAAGCGTGATTACTGTAAACACTATAGTCGATTTACATTAACAGANCGGAAGCGTGATTACTGTAAACACTATAGTCGATTTACATTAACAGACGTAGGAAGTAGTTGACGACTATACACGAGAATTAAATTAATTGAGTATTTTATCAAAACTGTAAACAAAGAAGTTTGCTATTAAACTACCCAACCCAATAAATTAAATGAAGCTGAACTATGAGTTTTCCAAATTCAGCTCAACTTCTTTTTTTAAAAAATTGGGATGAAAAGGTCGTTGAGGAAAATTATATTCTTCTTTATTTACTACTGACTTTATAAGACAAGGTAATACTGAATTATGAAATTTAAACAGGTCAACTGTTTAAATGAAGATGTTAAAAACTAGAGAAACACCTTACAACATGTGTGATAAAAAAGAGAATGCTGGATAGATGAACAAACAGGTTTAACTTTTTTTTAAAAAAAAAATTAGTACTGTCTCGACATTGAAAATTTAAAAAGAACCGATCTTTTAAAAGTGGTTAAAAAGAGAGAGAGAGAGATAGGGGCTACTTCAATTAGTAAGTACAGGTGATCGTTCTTTTCTGTGAGTTTGAGTAATAATGAAAAACGGATGTGGTGTGTGGAAGTTCAGTGGAACAATAAAAATTATATTGTAGCCGCAGCGCCAAAGCTGTCCTGCAGGATACCATGTGCACACTTCTACTGTACTCTTCTCTACTGTCCGATTCACTAGTATTACTTATCATGCAAGTGGTGGTGGTGAGACATCGACTTCAAATGAAATGAAATCTACATCTTTCTTTGCTAAGCTTTGCAATATTTCTCAGAGGAGTAAATTAGTGTAGTCGTGGAATGATGATGGGTGTTTCGTCGAGTTGAGCTCATCTTCATCTCTCGGTAATTTTCCAACACTCATCATGGTCGTGGTTGGTTTTTTTGGGGTTAGATGAACAGGAAAACGACTGTCTGCAATTTTGGTGAATAGATTGCGCTAGGGCGCTGCGGCCAGGACCAGGACACTACTACACTGCACTACAGCAGCGTAGTCAAGTGCATTGTCGTGAACAAACTTTGGTGATGAAATGATATTGATAATTGATTGATTGTATGAAACGAATGCAAGTGTACCACATTATGGAAAATACAACTAGGTACGTACGTATTTCCCACTCTTAATGGATGCTAGTTAATGTCATTAAGTTAATTGTTGTAGTAAATAATTACATAGCACTCCTTACTAAAATCAGCAAAATCCTGTACAATCTGAACAAAGCAGATATTTGCAGGTTCTCAAAGTACTTTCGCAAATTGTTGAATTTTCTATTTCAATAATTTTAATCAACACATAAATTATGTTACATTGAAATGTTACATTCACTGGTTTCTTATAATGTTTTTTACGAACGACAATCGCAAAGCAGGAACTACAATGTACAAAAACTATGCGTAACAATTTAAACTATATCGTATCTAGAGTTCCATCGATAATGCAAACGGGTTTTCAAGGTTTGTCCTTTAATTGCCTTTTCCTGGTGCTTCTTATATAGTTCTATTTCCTTTTCCAAAGTTGCATCTTCATGGTTGAGTTTTAATGGATTATAGGATACCAACTGCCCATTTTCTTTTAAAAATCCGTTCTCGGGTGCATCTGGCATTCCATATGGCATTGTTATAGGCGTTATTTCAATCAAGTGCTTGATTACATACAAATCTTTATTGACGGACGGAGTGTTCTTAAATATTCCTACGGTACGTCGCTGTGTACGAGAACGTGAAGGAAACAAAGTAGCAATTATTTACTATTTTCAATAATAATTTATGTATTACAACTTTAATTGGCAAACAATAATTTCTATCATATTTCATTCTCACATGTTCCAAGTCTAATTTCCGGACCAATTTCTTCTCCCAATGTGGGCATCCGTATGTACTACGTATTCTCCTCACCATCCATAGCTTTGGTGGTTCAATAGGTGGATCCTTATGGTTTGGAAATCTGATAATATAAATGTATTAAAATTCGCTGAGCTGCTAAAAAATGTTAATTAAAACCGTTGAAACCAACACCAGTGCTGCCTAATAGGGAAAATAAAATTTACCTGGGATAATATGAGAAACCGTGACAGTGTATAGCTTCCTTATCATATTCTTTATAAGTTCTTCTTTCTTCTTCGTGATTGACCCTCTTGGTGAAATTGTACCGAACACCTCCCAACAGCAGCGGTACGCCCAAACACCGGGTGAGGGGAAATACCTCAGTCTTTGAACTAAGCATTGGTCCTAAAGTTGATGTACCGTTGACAGCACCCACCGATGATGTTGCATAATTACTTGACAGCAGTGTCAGGCGTTTTAGATGTCTTGCTAAATCTCCTAATCCTGGTTTTGAGTGCGTCACCAATGCCATTTTCTAATGTGTAAATGAAACCTAAAAGAGTGAAATAAACTTGCGGTCACCAACCAGCGATCTTTTATGTATACATTGTAGATCGTTGTTATTATACCAACAGATTGAAAACACATATAGCCATATCGACAATAGCGGATCAGGCTCAAATTTGGGTGATCTGAGGTTTGAAAAACGGACTTCCCAAATTAAAATATAAAATCTGAGGTGATAAACCTTGTAGAGTTTGAAGCGTAGATTCCAAATCTGTTCTCAAGTTTTGATTTGGACAAACCATTGTTGAGAAAAACGCTGAGCTATACTTCGGATCAGGTTACGTGTCGGTAAATGTGGCCGCAAAAATTTATAAATGTGGCCGCAACATATATGAATAAAGTGGCCGCATTGGTGTGACTGCACTGCACTCGTGTGACTTAAAAAGTCTAATTTTTTTCAATTTTTTGTCCGGAATTAAACAAACCGTTTTTAACCAAACCAAAACGAAGGTAGTGCCCTAAAACAGAAGGTTTGGTTAGATTCGGTTGCCGGACAAATGTCATATGTTCGAAATGTCATCATTGAGACATTGAGTGACCAGCACAGGTGTAGTTACTTATAATGCGATCACACTGAATGAGGTCACACTATATCATCTGCTGCAGCCACAATGAAAATGTGGCCGCAAATTCATACATATGTATGTTATGTTGCGGCCACAAAAATATATATACTTGGACCGCATATTTATATTTTTGCGGCCACATTTATAAATTCTTGCGGGCACATTTTGTAAATTTTTGCAGCCACATTTGCCGACACGTCCTTCACTCCAACCGGTCGGATCCGCTATTGTCAATGTGGCTAATAAAATAATAAAATCGCTTCCTCCAGATACTTAACACTTATGTAGTTCATAAAAACGCACTTTAACCTTTAACGGTGACGCAAATTTCACAGGATAAGTTGTGCAAATATAAATCCGTTGTCTAAGGCTGCACTTGTTTCGATTTTTGGTGGATATAGAATATGAATTCGACTACATATAGCTTCCGGTTCGTTAGCAAATGGAGGAATCACTACTCTAACTAAACTTGTACTATATCAATTAGCAAATATGGATTTCGAACTAGGAAGTTCTATTTCATTTCACTATTGTTTATTTTGATTATTGAACCCAAATATCACAATAATCTCAAAGAACAGCAGCAGCTCCACGTTTTCCGCGAATGATGTGAGTAGTATGGGGTGAAGTAGGTCAGTCAGTCGATATGTTGATGGAAATGTATCATAGGACGACATATGACAATGTAATGAAACTGAACAAAGAAAAGCTGCATTATTTTTAACCGGTAAGGTTCGGATCTTATGATTATGATAAGAATGATAATGATAAGATATTGCTGCGAAAAAGAATAATAATTCTTTTATTCAATTATTGTAAAATCATAAAGGGTCAAAATTAAAAAGCTGTTGTGGTGTGGCTACT
>JAHZMT010000363.1:0-13565 GCA_027743785.1 Sinhomidia bicolor
AAGCTTTTTTTGAGCAGGTCATCCTCATCTACCCTGGTAAATAAAGCGTAATCATTATGGAAGGTTGTCAATGTAATACTCTTGGTAGTACCTGGAGACGAAGATATGGTTGTTGTAATTTAGGTAGTTATATAGTTGTTTTCTGAGTTTTCTCAAGATGATTCGAGATTTTATTTCGTCTCCAATGCGATTCTTTATTTTATTATTTTATTTTACAGTGAATTGCCAATGCCAAGAGATAAAATAAGTTCTCGAATCATCTTGAGTTTTCTCATTCCATGATTAGAGTGTGAAAATTTTTATAGATTTCCTTTAAATATGAGAAACGGAAAATGTAGAATTAAAAGTTGTAAGATGCATGCGAAAATTATTCCATGCCTATAGTCACAATGACCATACATACGCAGGGCGATTATGAGAATTTCCAGCTTTCTTTTAGACGAATTGCATTTGCAAAAAGAGGTTTTTTGAGGAAACCGACGGCTGACGGGATCCACCTCTTCCATTGCCAAAGATAACGAATTTTCCGCTCGTAGTTCTATTAAAATATGAATAGTAAATAGCATATACAGCCCTAACGCATCCGCTTCTAAATTGAAATCCTTCTCAGATTTAGCTCTATTTCAAAAAAGCATTTCAAGCTGTAATTCTAAACTCGGTGCGTAGATATGCAGTTTTTTTATGTCACTTTGGTATCAGTCATGACCATAAACAACTTACTGTTTATCATTAATGTCATTTTTTATCACTCTCTTAGCTATATGATGCCCTCAAAATAGAACAATGACTTGAAAAATTGGACAAATCGAAACATAATGATTTACTAATTATTATGTAAGTAGTAGTTGCAGAGAATAGCATTTCTCTGAGTAGTTGTCGACATCGGACTCCCGTCCGGAGAACAAAAACTTGAAATTGAAGTGCGAATGAGATTTGCTAATGATCTTTTTCCTCATTTTACTATTATTACCTCGTGGGTTATTTGTGCGCACGCGCAGTTACAAGACGTTAGCGGAATTCAACAAACTGCTATGCTTTCCATACTTTCATAGTTCCATCAAAGACAGAATTTTTTGTCATTCTTCTCACAAGCAAGCATAGCAACACAAACACATTTTTCCCAGAGAGCAGAAACTTGCTACCGTAATTGCTAATACCAAAGGCCATGGAAACAAAGCTAGTGTTGAATCAACATTAGCTTTTTCTCAATCGCCTTTGGCTAATACTAATACTGCCTTGGATGGATGGACACGTATAAATAAACATTGCAAATTGCAATTCTCGAAAATTCTTGACAGCCTCAAATCGTGGTAAGGCGTGCGCTGCGCTACTGCAGTGTTATTTGGTTAAAAAATTTTACAAGAAAACCGAACAAAAATGGTTACGTTTAAACGGACGAAATAGCATGAATTATTTCACAAAATAAGATTAAAGATAATGTATTTCATACATGTTTAAGAAAGAACTAATAAAAAGAAGTAACTATAATTGATTTAAACAAATACAAACGTAGGTACAAAGATTCTGTTTGTTCTTTAAATCTACCTGTATTTGATGGATTTCTGTAACTTACCAGCCGTGCAAACCAGAACTGGGACTTATATAACCAAGTTGAGTATGTCTTCAGAACAAAACTAATAGTTTTCAAGCAATCAATATTTTAAAGACGATTTTTGACAACAAGAAAGATACTCACAGTATGCCTTTTTCTTATTTGAATACTATATTCGTCAGTTTACAATTGATTAATAATTACATACATTAAAACAAGTAACACAAGATTGCTGCTTGCAAAACATCAAATCGTCAGCACTGAGCACCAAAAGGAGGTGTAATTAGTGCTTTAAGATATATTCCTCAACGGCCAGAAAAAGTACACACAAACTATAATCTCAATAAATAAGAATATACCTCGCAAGAGAAAACATACACAAGTGTTGAAGTCACTTGTAGCTAGTCTGGTTTTTGTATCATAGCGTAATACCGTAATAGAAAATTTGTAAACATTAATTTCCTAATACGTTCATAGAACATGTCCTTATTCCAAATCCAAGTTACCATGCATCTCGAATAGGTACTTACTGTTGACCGATGTGTTTAAAAATATCTCATGAATGCGCATATAAAAATTCGAAAACCTGTTTGAAATAACGCTGGGACGGACGGACAGATGGATATATATAGGTGCTTGCATGGATGTTACAAACTTGTTTCATCACTTCATGAAGAATAGGTGGTATGTATCTGTATAACCGCAAATTATGTACAACTTTTATATAACGTAAATCTTCAATCTTCCAACGTAAGTAGGTATTATTTTACCATTTTTTTATTTCTTGATATGTGAAACAATCACTGTAGTATGTGACACTAAAAATAGACAGGAAATTTGGAAAAAAGTAAATAGGTAAAGGATAATATGGATGACGCCTGGTGGCGGTAAACATATTAGGTACATATAATGAATGTTCCAAGTAGATATATTTATCTATTCTCACATTTATATAGTTTGAAGTTACGTGTGCTTCTTTTAACTAAATTGTACTGTGTTGCTTCATGCTAACCAGGCTTTGTTATTTCAAAGAAGTTTCATTTATTTAAATGATGAAATTGCTGATTAAGTGGGGAAGCCATTGGGCAAGAAAAATTGAGATGGTTTTAAATTTTGTAATTATTTTTTCGGCAATAGATTGCTGATCAGTCTTCATGCGATTTTGAAACTTGTCTGTCAACAAAAAGTGATCAAAATAGTAATGTCGATTTAATTTTTTTAATGGTAAAAACGACATGACTTACAAATATTTAGAGAGATTATACAACATACCCGTTTAATGAGAGAGGTTTGTAGTTTTAAGACATTAAATTTTGAAATGCATTGTGTTCAATTGTACAGCGATTGTGACACATCAAGAGCCAATAGCTAGACAAATGGTTTCGACATGTGAATTTAAAACACAGTATAATTTAATTAAATAATGGAAAAATTAAATATCAAAGCCTGCTATAGATAAAAAAATAAAGTTGTGGCGTAGATTTGTCACGTGGGACCACGGCAGACTGAAACTAGGAGAGATTTGATAACGCGCAAAACGTAATGAAGAAATATGTCATACTTTTTAAGAAAATTTTGTAGTCGTTTTGCATCCCATATAACTACTTCTACATACATAAATTTGTTTGTTCATTTCGTAATTGAGTGGAAATTCTCGACCCTGTCTGTCAGGATTTAAAACGCACTGACATTCTTCATATATATGTATGAGTTTATAATTTCAAACAAGTGTAGGTAGTAATGTCGAAGTCAAAATAGTAACTTTCAAGAATATATGGTGTCATTTTGCGATTGCGTAAAATGATACGGAAAAACTGGGTCTGCGATGAATTCTTTGAAAATCATTAGAGTGTTAGCAAACAACACAAAAATAAATAAAAAGGACAATCCAAATGATTTGACATGATCAGTTACTAATTATAACTCTTTCATTAAACAAACAAATGCCGCGTTAAGTATAAATTTTTAATATCTTTTAAAGCAACATGGCCGAAGGAGCCCCTCCTTTGCCACAAACACCAGCTACACTACCATGGTTTACGTCTTGTAGTTGGCCCCCCTATCATTACGAATTGTTTGAACGTGTTTACAAACTAATCCAGGAAAAGGGACTGTTCTTCAACTCAAACGAAGCTCGAAAACAGCCTCCGTATAATTTTAAAACTCCAGAAGAGTTGCGCAAAGAAATTGATTTTTCTTTGGGGGAAAGAGGCGTTGATCATGACCAATTGATTGAGTACTTCAGTAAATTAATTGATTATTCTCCTCATCGTTCACATCCGTTTTACTTGGGAAAAGACGGGACAGGCTTGGATCCTTACGCCATTATTGGGGACTTTACCGCAAATGTTTTGAGCACTGCCGTGCTGACCTATCTATTTGCTCCAGTGTTCACTCTTCAGGAAGGGATTTTGGAAACAAATTTGAGAAAATTAATTGGTTATCCAAACCCTGAGCAAGGGGATGGTGTTCAAACTCCAGGTGGTGGGTTTGCAACGTGTATGGCCATTGCTGCTTGTTTAAATTACACATTTAAAGACCTTAGGGAAAAAGGGTTTGGAAACCTGGATGAAAAAAGCTTGGCTGTGTACGCGTCTGAAAACTGCAACGAATTTGTGGAGAAAGCATGTTTTGTCGCTGGTCTTGGAATCGATTCATTCGTGAGGGTGCGAGTGGACCGGTATGGCCGAATGAATGTGTCTCAGTTACGTTCCCAAATTGAAAGAAATAAAAGCAGAGGCATTCAACCACTGATGGTGATTGCGACAATGGGCACGGATCCACTTGGAGCCATTGATCCTCTTCCCGAAATATCAACGATTTGTCAAGATTTTAACATTTGGTTTCATGTTGACGGAACCTACGCTGGCCCATTGTTACTTTCTGATGCGTATCGTAAGAGTAAAATGGCTGGGGTGGAGAAATCCCAGTCGTTTGTACTTGGGGGGTGTGGAATGCTTGGTTTGCCTTGGTGCTGCACAACAATGGTCACCCCCATTCCCGATCAGTTTTTCAAATCATTTGGCGTGGGTGCGGAAGTGGTATTTGAGCCAACGCTGTTATACGACTCATTGTACGATAACGGAGATCATACGATACAAACCAGCAGACGAGGGGATGTAACCAAGTTATGGCTTTTGTGGAAAACAAAAGGGAGAAATGGTATTGTCAAACACTTGGACTATGTGATGGATTTGGCAAAACAATTTAATGAAGAAATCAAGAAAAGATCTGCATTTCATTCAGTAATGCAATCAGTAGATTCAACAAGAGTGGTATTCTACTACATACCAAGCCAATACCGTTACATGCCACGGAGCATGGACTACTTGAATTACACAATGTCAAATATCTCCCGAAGAATTAAGAACAAGCTTCTCAGCAAAGGAAGTGTATTCTTATCCCTAAGTAGAGTTAGGGGTTATCCAGAAAGTTTTGCCGTATCCATCTCAAATTCTGCTACAACCATAGAGGATTTGAAATATGTTTTGGACGAAATTGAAGGTACTGGAAGGGAAACAGCAAAAAGACTCTCATTCAATCCTTGGTTGCCTGCTCCAAGCAAATCTGAGTCTGAAGAAGAATTAGAAAAGGAAGGTTCTGGGAAATCTAATGACCCTGAAACTTACGGCGCACCCCCACCTCCACGAGCCACATATCCAAACTATGTTAATTCTCCTATTGCCCCACTACACCAGGATCTGTTCAAACGCTACACAGAATTAATAGACAAAAAGGGAATATATTTTCAACAAAAACGCGATGAGCCATTGTTGTGCTTTCGAGATCCGGAAAACTTGCAAAAGGAGTTTGATTTATCTTTGAGGGATGAGCCAACACTATCCAGCAACGAGCAAGTGGTTCAGGCAATGGCAAACATGATACGATACAGCATTCACCAGGCACATCCTTTTTACGTTTATCAACTTTTGTCTGGAGGACTAGATCCATACACAATTATGGCTGATTTTATACTTACTACAATGACATCGAGCTGCCTAACGTACGAAGAGGCCCCCGTGTATACACTTATTGAAGAGGAGATTTTAAAAGCATGCAGAAAACGGATCGGCTATTCTGAAAATGGCGATGGCATGATTTGTCCAGGTGGCTCAGTAGCAAATATTACTGCAATAACAGTTGCTAGGCTTGCACTTCTCCCTGAAACGAAACAGAGAGGCCTTGACGGATGGCGTCAGTTGAAGCCAACCTTGTACGTGTCAAAGAATGCACACTACTGTTTCCAAAAAGGTTCTCTATTAAACGGGATGGGAATGGAGGCCGTTGTATTTATTGAACCAGATGCCGACGGAAGAATGGATACTGGAGAGCTGCGAAAAGCTATTGCGAAAACAAAAGCTGATGGAGGTACCTCCGTGGGTGGTGCTGCGATGTTTTCCGAGAAGCGGTTGAAAGAAAGGCTGTCTGCTGCTCACTTGGCAGACTCATTTAGTTTCAATCCTCACAAATGGTTTGGAGTCACGCAAGAAACGGCGATACTTTTGTACAAGCAGGGTGGAATTTTAAAGCAAACTTTGGGTACTTCAACCCTGCAGACGAGGACGAATAGAACATCCTTTATGAAATGGTTCAGTAGACCTACCAGTGTTAGTACTAACGACGAAAGTCGAAATTACGATTCAATTGCGTCATTTGGTGACCTAGCTGCTCATGGTGGAATTGGATGGGATCGAAGGGCAAACATTTTGAAACTCTGGCTACTGTGGAAAAGCAAAGGAATCGAAGGGCTTGAATCCCACATTGAATACACTTACGACAATAAGGATTTTCTCGTGCAAGAATTGAAACGTCCTGAAAGACAACAAATGTTTAAACTGGTAAAACCTGATTACGAATGTCCTGGAGTTTGTTTCTATTATTTGCCACTTGCTCTGCGTGGAATGGATGAGAACTCAGAGGAATATCGAAAAGGTCTTGAACGAGTCCCCTTACCTCTGCAAGCAAGACTGGTTAGGGCCGATGTCACCATTACGCCTGTATTCAGAGATAACGGCTCACCACTGTTTACCAAGTTTACCATTTTAAGCTCTGGAATTAACTGGAAGGACATTGTGTACCTGCTTGATGCAATCGACTATTATGGAAGGGATTTACCAGTACAGTGAAGCTGGCAAAATACCTTTTCAGCCTAGTCTATTGTTGGTCATTATTAGTCATATGCCTATTTTATATGACGTTCTAGTTCCATGGCACAACTACAATCAATGCGACCTATTTATTTTTTGCTGGTATACATATATTGAGCGAGTATTGCTTTAGATTAGACCACGTAAACTGGCTACCTTAAAAATATCATTTACCTTTTCTGAAAGCTAATTGCTTCTACAAAAACTTTTAACAAAAACTATTATAATTACACAATATGTAATACATTCAAGTTGGCTTTAATTCTTTAGATGTACCACCAACCAACACTGTAAAAAAACGTTGGCAAATAAACACACATTCTATTCAACTCAAACTGTAACAGATTCTCTTTTCTACTCTCGTCATCATTCATAAAAATTGTAATTTACAGAAATTGTGTTAGTAAGAGCTTATCCATTTATTTCTATTAATTAAACAAAGTATTTCCGAAAAAATAAGGTGACCTTGTTTTGTATTACCCTTTATATAAAATTCCACATTTATTCCTTTTTCCGCGCCTTCTTGAGCACTCTTCTTGTGGTCGACTTCACATTTTTATTTCACCGTGTATATCATTCCTCTTTTACGCTAATGTAGCAGTCTAGTACAAATAAACCGTGTCATTGATTTTTTTGAATTTCATACACCCCGTTGCATTTGCAATGCAGTTCACATAATAGTTATAAAAACTGGTTGTAGTGAGTAACACATCATCGTTACATTCAAAAAATCCATAAAATACTATATTAATAATAATATACTAATAACAATGAGCATCCAAATAGGCATTCTTGGTCAGGGCTGATACGACATGAGTCAAATCACTCTTCACACATAAGGTAGTAATGACTGATTACACCTTTCAAGCTGTCAAGCTTCTTATAAAAGTTGTACATGTGTGTCAATCCTTAACAAAAGGAAGTCATTGCTTTTATGTACGAAGAGCAAAGGCGTCAGCAAAAAGCAATACATGACCAGCTTCCTATTATACTAGGTATATGGTGTATTGAAGAAAGTAGTTTTCTCCTTTCTTATTCTCTCATTCTCCTCTCTTGAACAGGAGAAAGAAAGCTTTTATGATGAGGGTGGCGGAAATAAGTATAAGCCGTCGCAGTAAGTCTTGGTGTAAAATATGAAAGTGTACCAACAGAAAACGTCATATTTGGGTGCTATTACTCACTCGTCAACTCCTTCTTGGCTGTATGAACGGTAAAAACATGCAAACAAGCGATTTGGTTGTAAGTTGAATATATATTCCTTTGGAATGCGAGTGATTCATTATAATAAGTTATAACAACAAACGACACACATATCTGAAACTGAAACGTATGGAACTGCTTTTCCTACATTTATTTTACAAAACAGCAGCAGCATATATACAATAAAGAAAATTTTGTTAATCTCAGTGAACTCAAAGAGTTACAAAGAACAGGTAATAATAATGTTCTTTTGGTGTTTTGGCCTAAATTTTCTTTTCTTTTGTACGTAGTGACTAGTACACGAGGACTGCATTGTCGAAGAAAGTGTACCACGCTGTTTATATATGATTGAATGAATGAAATATTATTATGGTTCAAAGAAACATAAGTACACAAAAGAATGCTAGACCTAACAGAGAAAATTAGAAAATGTAGCGTAAGGCATACATGCTGTTATGAAATAATATTATATATAGTTTGATTTTTGTTTAAACCAACTTCCAAGTGGAATGTACAGTAACGAAATATAAGCAATAAACCTATTATACTATTAGGCTTCTACGTTTGATGTTGCATACTACAAATAGTAATTCTTAACAATGTTCCTATTCTGACTTTTCTTCTTTCAAGGAGTAAAAAATCCATGAAAATGTTGTTACTTCGAAGGCTGACCACTCAGACCTCGTTTGGTCATCGTCTTTGCTGCTTCCTTTCTCTCACCGTTGTGACTGTTCATCAACCAATACTTTAGGGGTTCAAGCTCAAAGTTAAAAAGTAAGATTGGTTCAGCATCTTAAATTGGCTGTGTGTTTACCATCTTTGTGCTGTGTACAGCTTTTACAGCTTTATAAGCTGAAAAACGCTTATTTACTTTTAGCATTTAATTTCAAAGGGGTTAACCCATTTGAAACGTTTTCTTGAATAAAAAAGAGTTCTTTCATAAAAATTCAAAATGATGGATCCTTTTGACGACTACGGGCCAGCCATGATGCTGCCACCGCCTCGGTATGATGACTTGGGTCATCTGCAAGCTGAACTAGAGCAAGAAAAGCGCTACAGGTATTAACTAAATTTGCATTTTAACATATTTATTTTATTTTCTTTAGCATTTATTAGTTGGGTAAACTAGTAATAATAATTTTTATTGTCTCAGAGAGGGTATAGAATGGTCGAATTCAGAAATGGAACGATCCATTGCAGAGCTGGAAACGTACTTGCGAGATCTAGATGATAGCACAAGAGAAGGTAAAAAATACATTAGTAAAAACTCATTAGCATTAGAAAATTCAAAAAAATTTCAGGATTAAGTAAATTACATGAAAGTATTACGTACTTGTTTTACTTAATATGTAGCGGATGATAATGAATGGAAAGTTCGCTTTGAATCTCAGACTGCACAAAACAAACAGCTTCAAGAGCAAAGGGACTGGCTAGAAACTGAACTGTCTGAAGCGAGAAGAAAACTTACAACTGGGTCGTATCCAGAAGCAATGAATTTTAACCTGGACGCGCTAAATGAGGTCAGTCATCTAAAAAATACAAACACAAATACACGCGACTGCACCATATCATGCAAACATTACCTAATATTATTTTTCTCAATTTTCTCGGTTTTTTATTAATTCATTAACTCCCAATAATTAATATTTTATTTAATTAAGGCTGAGCTGTTAAGATTAGTGAAACACTTGGAAAGGATGCGAAACGATTACTACAGTACTTTACGGGATACAGAATGGAAATTGGATAAGGAGTCAAAGGTAAATGATAAAAAGTTTTTACGTAAACAGGCACACTTTTGTTTTTAGTGCTTTTACTTTACTTATTATGCAGTTACTTATATTCATATACAAACACCTTTAATATTCCTCACAGGAATTTCATCACTACGATGAAATGCGCAGGGTGTACAAAGCAGACTTAAAGCATGCAAACCAAACAATTGAGCGAATGAGATTGTCTCAAGTCCTTGATCCGAGCGTTGTTGGTCCGCTGTACCCGTCAGGATATTTCCGGTGCTTGCACGCTTTACGATTTGACCTACTTTTTTACTCCCAGTTTGTATGTAGGACATTTTTTGTATAAACATGACTTTCTTTATTACATGCTCGACAACAACAACAACAACACAAACTAATAGGGATAAAGATGGGAAATCTAAATCACCGTCTCGTAAGGGAAGGAGTAAAAGTCCTTCAAAGAAAGATGGAAGCCGAAGTCCAACGCGAAGTCCTACGAGAAGCAAGAGCAGAAATGAGAGAAGAAAGAAGAAGGATGAACCATCTGGTTATTGTAATTTCTATTAAGCCTGTAGTCTACCCCTGCAAAAATAACATTCATGACCCCAAGTACAATTTATTTTAATCACGCAAAATCCTATGTTCTGCTTGTTATTATCTTTATCATTAAGTACACTTTTTTTGTAAACATCTCACGTTTCCCCAAATAATCTACTATACGCTTTTCTGTAGTTCGCCCGAGAATGACTGGGTAGAACTAATGACTAGAACATATAATATATCACAACAGGGTATTGCACCAAGTTATGTAGAGGACGTAAAAATGTAGATATTTATGGTGTGAATGACATTTTGTAGAGGTTTATTATTCAAAATAATAATAACGAGGTTAATGGTTTTATTATGATATATTCAGAAGAGCAACCACCTCCGAAAAGTGAAACCGATCATGAAGCTGGAACAGAGGGAAGCGGTGGTGAACAAGGAGCAGAAGAGAAACAGCAAGAAGCCTCTGGTGGTGGCGGTGGTGGTGGAGGTGAACCATCTTCGGCAAAGGAGGAGGAGAAGCCAGGAGAGTAAAAGGATGGTGACGGACGACGATATTGATTATATGGTGAACGTAAACGGTTTGCAATGTTCTTTCCACAAAACCTTGGTAAAAACCTTAAGAAAAGAGAATATTACGCATGGCAAGTTGCAGTCTTTTTCTCGTGAAAGACTTGACTTAGCTAAAGAGAAAACCGAAGTTTTTGCACTGATGGAGAAAATTTTAATTATTTATAAATATACATATATTTATTCTACAAGTTACTTTGTAAAATTTACCGTAAATCCTAAGGCTGTCCTAAAGTATACAAGATATTATGTAATGAATAGTTTAGCTTGCTTTCCAATTTTAAAATTTTCCAGTAATTTATCATCTATGTATCCTTTCATGTAAGCATAATAAATTATTATTATTGTACTATTTGTGTAATGCCGATTTGAATTTTTGGAAAAATAGACCTTCATTAATAAAATTTCTAAACAGTAAAATGTTAACCACAATTTTACGATACTTTTACCCTCAGATTAAGTATTTCGATAAATAAATCTTCTTACCATTACAAATTAAACAAGAATTGTATTTCATTTATTTTGTTTAGACTAAACAGCATACAACATGACTAGATGAGCTACCTAGAGTTCGCCCGTTATATGTTTCTCAATTATCCATTCTTTTTAGCGCTTCCAGCTATGCTTTTCATGTAATACACATTTTTCCGTTGGGTTGTGTATGTGGGCTGAACTGGTCGATAGTTTCTTGTTACCGGTATTCCAGTCATTCCAAGAAGTTGTCGAAACTCCATAATTTGTCGTCTTGATACGTACTGAATGTCATCAAACACAGTCCAAGTAACAATTTCATCGCATGTCGGGGTAGTAAGTGAGCCTTGGTATCTGAACACTTTGATCTTTTTAGGGATCAGGTCCGTCAAGTTGACTGTGTAAGGTGGTGCAATGGACGACACATCACCAAAATTTCTGACCTGGTTCAAATTATCAATTATTGGTGCTAACACTGGATTATCATTCTCTGCTATTTGGTAAAATATACCGAACACAGCCAGTTTATTCCAATCGGTGGACTGTTTATGAATCATGTGAAGTTCAAGAGGAAAAGATTTTCCATCGATTGTATGTTCAGATCCAGTCACATCGTCGGGACCCCAATGAAAATGCAGAGAGGAAAAGAAATACGGCTCGTTTGGAAGAAATCCCTTTCCTTTGACTAGGCACGGTGATGTACCTTCGGGATTTAGTGCTAGTGAGACTGTAGTGCCATGATTTTGAAGAATGAATGAAGAGTGGCGGTAAGCATATTCCTTACTCAAGACAAGGTTCACCGATTTCTGAATTTTTTTCACTTTCGCCCTTTCAAAATTTATTGGAGATTGAAGATTTCCATACTGGCAAACTGAACTGTACTGTGCCCAGTTATCAGGGCTACAGGTTGGATCGTCGTAGCAGAATGTGATTGGTCCCGCGCACTCTACCTTATCGGTAATGTGCAGCAATACCAATATTATTACGTAAATTGCTAAATGCACCCCATCCTGCTTTGATCGAGATCTTTTCTTAAATGCGATGGTTCTTTCGCTTGTTATATTACTGCTTTTGCAACAAGAAATTTGCAACATTTCTGGTACTTTGTTCCATTGTAAATTTTACACCAATAAACAATAATTCTTTGTTTAAAACAAACTGAAGATCAGACTAAATTTGAATTTAATGTTTATAATAAAAGTCGGCATTTCAACAACTTGAATGTCAAATCCAAAAAATTCAATATAGCACTTTTACTAACAGTAAGTATTATTTCCAGAACAAGTTCATGTGCCTAGAATGGATTAAATGAATATTATAACTTTATAACTATAAATCGTCAGAATTTCGTGTCTTTGCCTGGAATAAAAAATGTCACGCAACTGAAGCCCTCTTGAATTGTTACAAAGTCTGTTTTTATTGCTTGCTAAAGATTTATAGCATTTTGTAGAGGATGCGGAATCAAAGTGGATGCCATTGAATTAGACAACAAAATAGATAGGTATAGGTATTTGATACGTGTGATCATTCGGTTTACGTCACTTTTCACATGAGAAGTTTATTTTTTGAAATTTTGTTTGACGTTGTGCATATGTCTCTATATTTTTACTTCATATTGCGTGTAATAAGCAAACGCTAATCAAGCTATGTAAAATTCTTATTGGCAATTTAGACATCATCGCATGCAATAATAATGACAAATTTATCTAAAAAGGGGGAAATAATTATTATTTATGAAAAATGGTACCTAGTACCGGTTTATACCCAAACATATCAAAATGTTATCTACCCGATTCGATGAAAGCGAGCAGCCAATTTGGACCAGCGTATTTGAGTCTTACTGTAACGTATTGTATTGTCAGAGAGCTTATAGCGTTGACATTATAATAAGTTAAACAAGCAAGAAAAATAAATACCTACATACATAAGAGGCGGAACAGCTTTTGCAACAAGTTTTTTGATACGTAAGGAAAAAGGAAGTTTTTTTTATTTAAAAGCAAATTACATACATAGTTCTCCATATGTTACGCGTGTCAGTCACAAGCTTTATTTTGCAAAAAAACCAAACACGAATGAAGTTGTGTGGTACATAGACAAATTAGCCTTGAACCTTACCAACTCAAAAGTTGAGGAAATGGTTACGTCGACACGTGTTCTGAAATTGAAATGAAAAAATTCGCCTCCCTGATTTTGTTGTCAACTATTAGATTAGAATTTACTCTAAACAACTCAGACAACTGCAAATTATATTTAGTTCAGCAACAGTTCAAAGGAAATAAAAACAGTCAATTGTCAAAAACTATTAATGAAAAATGCGGAAAATAAATCTCATGACGAAAT
>JAHZMT010000364.1:0-20779 GCA_027743785.1 Sinhomidia bicolor
GGATGATAATATAATAATGACATGGACATCACATCTCACAAGAAGTTGTATAATATATAATAATTATGCTTGCTTTGCACGAACGTAAGATTTTATTTATTTATTGTTAGTTGAAAGGAAAAATAAAATTTAATTTAGTGACATAAATCCATAAAGTTGTCTACGAACGACAAGCACACAAAAGAATAATTAATTTTACATAACTGTTGGGAAATTCACTACATTGCTATCACAGATGTGGTACAACCTGTAGTATTATATAGGTAGTAGTTTCCAGACCTGATAAATTTTGCTAATATTTGTTCATGGGCTTACCATATAGTAGGCTTACCATATAGTATAGTCGTAGATAATGAGTATTTATTTTTAGCCTTGAAAAAAGCAAGAATCTTACAATTAGTTGTACATTGTGTTAGGTCGCAGTTGTATTTTTTGAAAAGTGATTTGTTTGATTAAAGACAAAAATCATGTTGTCATAATCTTGAATTTATTTATAATCAAATTATGTATATAAAATTAAAACATGAACATAATAGTTTCCTCCTCATTTTGGTGGCACATACTTAAAAACAAAGGTTTTTGTCTGCTTTTTTTCCAGCTCTTCCGTCTTTTTCAACTGAGCCAAAGTCATCGTTTTAATGTCCATTACATTTTTAAGAGTCGTCTCATCGCTCTCAGTGATTCCACGCATGTTAGATATCTCACCATCGCCGTCTGCTACCTTCATTTCCATCATCTTTTGAGTGACAAACTGATGTAATTTGGAAATGATCTTGTCCGCCATTTCGACAATCTTGATCAAGTCGCCTTTGGCTAGACCATACTCTTTCAGATTCTCCGTATACAAACGTGCCCGCAACTGATAAGCCGCCATTATGTCTCCGTATTCCAAAGTCTCAGTCATCCACTCCATCGTCTCCAACACCTCAATAGCGTCACTGCAATGTTTCACGGCTTCCTTGTCCACCATTTCTGGCATATTCCAGAACTGTGATGCCAGTTTGCAAAGTGCAAAGTAGAGTAGGTCATCACACTGTGCACCGAGTTGGCGAGGAACTACTTTCAAATACCGCTTCGCTTCCCAAAGGTATTCTCGAACGCGTGTAAACTTGCAAGCTGCAGCTTCGTACCAACCATGATTGTTGTACAGAATGCCCCGGTCGACAAGCTTTTTACAGTACTCCACTTTCTCTTTGAAGGAAAGCATGAATGGATCATTAATCTACAAAAAAATCACACATGATCAGACAATTAATGTTTCTTTTGATTCAATTAAAAATACACAATTTATAAGTATAGTTTAAAAGGGTTGTACCTCTTCTACTTCCTCTACAGTGACAAGATACTTCACAGGTTCCCCAGCCTTGATAAGAACGCCATTGTAATGAATATCTTCAGTTAGAGCTGAATCTCCAGAGAAAGTAAAAAGTATCTTATCACCAGTTCTCAAGGCCCGGAGCTGTGTACCCAAGCACTGTGGTACAGGATATTCAACATTCCCAGAAGCATAATATCCCCAGGTATGAAAGCAAGGCGTAAAGGGAAGCACTGTCTCAGGTAAGAAAACAATCTGCTGCTGGGGTTCTTTCACCTCAACTTTAAAGCCAACAAGTTTTATAAACATTAAAGAATTGGTAGTCAATGGAAGATGCGCATTATTCAAATCTTCATCATCAGCTCCACAGAGACTAACAATTTCTCTGGTAATACCCTCCCCAAAACAGTTGGCTAAAATTCCAACATCCTCGATATCCACCAGGGTCACTTCTGCACAAATAAAACTACCGTTTGGAATATTTGAATAGTCCGCCTGGTAAGAAGATCTTCTGCCGTAGGCATAGTCGTAGTGTGCAATAAACAATGCCTTTTCTTTTCTTTTGGTCATACTTCTAATTCCAACGTCAATGGCACGGATAACCTGTTTACTTCCAATGTTCAGGCACACAGGTTCAACATCTTCCGAGCAGAGACTGCTACTGTCAAAAACCTTTTGTTCCAGATCATCAGCAAACCAGCACTTGTAATGAATCCATGCACGATTGCCAGTTCTCGGGAGAAGTGTCACGTTTTCCTCGCCCGGATCTAGAAGAACCTTCCACAATTTTCCGGATTTTTTGATTGTGATATCCACAGCATTGGATGGAATCAGTTCTGGAGGAATATTTGGAGCCAGGGTTTCCCGTTCACATTCTTTACCATAACGACGACCTCTGAAAGCGCCTTTAGTTTCTCCCTTTTCAGAATGTTGCTGATGAGGAAGATCTCCATTGGCCGCGGTTTCACGTCTTTTGACGCCATCTGCATCTGGACTCTCCTTCCTATCGTTTTCATCCCCAGTTCTTGCTGAAGTGTTAATACACTTTGTGATGCAATCTTCTTTGTTGCTGCTACAATTACTACGTGCTTCCTCCATTTGCTTGATCTTCGATTTGGTTACTCTTTCACAATTTTCACTATATAAACGTTTTGCTGAATTTATTTAATAATCGCCTGTATTTGTAAGTATTTTGTGCTTTTTCCGGTTATAGTAAAGAGCTTTAACCACAATTTACAATTGGCTTAAAATTATATCACTTTACTAATTTTATAATTACCATTTACCCTTCAAAAACTACTTGGAAAGCAAAAGTAGTTTAAAAATAAGTAAAAAAAAACTTTACTTCCAACTTCAAGCTGAAGTCTTCAAAAGTTCACCTTCTCACCGTGTAGTTGCATACCTAGTCCAATCTTATTATTAATTATGCACGGCATTGTGACTTGACGGCGGCTGATAGATTGTGTTTTGTGTTACATGCATGCAAATCATGCAAGCTGCATCAATTTACATTAATTTTCAGTTAATCGCCGATCGGTCGGTTTCTTCACGATTCAGTCGTCATCGTACTAATTGGGCTCATCTACTAATTTAATATTTAACTCGCACCCACACACGACTTTAACAAAGTGTCAAAAATTCACTAATCAACAACGGACTATTTCATTTCTTTTATTGCTTATTTTCAAATTCAAGTCATCATACTGCATTATGTATCCTTGTTGTTCACGTTTTCGAATTACAAAATAAGCGTTTTTCATGCTTTTTATAATCAATACTATGTAAATCTTATGAATTTGTGTAATTTTTAACATAAATGTCTAAAACGCATGCAAATGATTGAAGATTTTGTCTCGTCTATGTTGCCAGTGGCAATGTAGTGGCAACTTGCCAATACTTTATAGAACCCGTAAATAATTTAATTCCTTTCTTTCGTCGTAAATGAAATAAGGAGTTTTATCAGGTACGAAGTGCAAATGTCAATGACGACTCATCATAGTACCAAACAATTTAAGTGATTTAACGTACTTATTAGGTACAAAAGTCAAATTATATCATACGAACTGTGCATAGTTGAGAAACTGAAATAGTTGTATTTCAATTTGATAAAAAATTTCTCAAAGACATTCTAATCCATACATGCAGGTACATATTTCAAAACGTTTATTATTAGAACATCATAGTCATTATTCAAGGACCATGGGTCATTGTTGCTCAAAAAAGGTATACACTCTTTAACAGTGCTTGTTTCCCTCCTGGGAGTATAACATAATATTACCGAAAAAGTTAAGTCAGTGAAGGAGATTTTAGATATGATCATTTATAAACGTGCACTGCCGTTCTTGAAAATTACTGTTTTTTCTAACTATTGGAAAATTGAAGACTCATTTACAAGTGATAACTGTAATTTTATTTGGCATATCGTTAAGGAATCAAATCAACCATTAATAAACTCAAGTTAAGTCGTTAGTAGGCTTCAGTGTCATATTGGTGTCATTAATTAATAAACTAACCTGTGAAATAATTTGAAAATATTTCAAAATGTATCGCTTCACCCCACTACTTCTCGCATTTCTTTTTTCACCATATCTTTGTTGGCAATTTTGCCAAGCTATTCAGAAGGACACATCCAGGAATTTCCAAGCAGCACTAAATTATGCTACGCCTGCTGGGTTGGGAATTGAGGATGTCATTAATCCAAGTGATGGGACTATATAAGCGTACTTTAGCATGACTTGGTAAGTTTAGTTCGACTTATTAAATCATGATTTAATAAGTTGTAAAGATTACTAAAACTCTGTAAAAATCCATTAGTCACATATGAATGCAATGCAATACTACAACAATCATGGCAATGTTGCAGTACTGTTGCACGCTATAACAGTTGCCCCACACAGTGCAGTGCATTGAATAACTGCTGACCACCGATCTTTAATAGTAGGTTTGGTTGTCAAGTAAAAAAATCTCGCCGTTTTATAATAAGTATATAAATATATGCCTACAAGATATTTTTACAAACAACGGCTCCATAATTTAATTTTTGAATTTTGGGTAATTTCTCAAGTCATCCTTCTACAATGGTTTTTCGCTATTAAAATAAAAATCATATACTTCAAAATGATCTGTTCGGAGATCAAATCCTTCTTCAAAGAATGCTTATTAATCTTAGTTGTTATTTTCTATCTTATTTTTTATTTGGTAAGATTTTACTTGAAAATACTATTTATCAATGCGATATCTACTAAAGCTAAATAGATAAATATTTTTTTACAAAGTTGTTGATCTTGTGTATTAATAGTTGATAGAGATTTGCATTTTTGCCGTTATTCTTGGCATCAGTCTCGTCCTTGCTCACTGGATCATCCGAGCCTTTCTTTTGGTCAACAACATTGACAAAGACGCCAATCCCGCGACTTCTGAACTGTCCGAAAATGTGCAAGTGATTTTTGTCTGTTGGCTAGTTGGAACATTGGCTTTGAAATGGATGAAATCTTTGAGTACTTTGGTCACTTTACCAAAACTTCATCACTTTCAGTCTGTCAGCCATCCTGTTGTTCATGCGTGGTGGAGAACTACTATCTTATCCTTATTGATCATCATTTGTACTTGTCTTCAAATCTGCACATTCTTCACCAAGTTCTACAGGAAACATGTGAAGAAAATGTCAGCGAGTCAACAGGAGGAGCTTGAGCAATTGATGTTCATCAATGACATTAAATTTGCAGGATCTCTATACCTTCTTGTCTATCTAGCTGTAAGGATCTTTCTGTACTATCGAGATTTCAACAAGAAGAAACTGCCGGATCGTTCTGGTGAGGCAGCAGTGAGGAGTCCACAATGGCAGCGGTACTTGGAACATTATTATGCATTGTTGGTAAGTCAATGCAGAATAAATTAAATTCAAATTGAAAAGATTTAATTTTTGTTACCTGATTCGTAACATATTTCGGTGAAAACAACGTATTACAGGGCTACGAGCTCTTTCTCACAGACGTAGTAATTCTTATCCTTCTTGGAGTAGGCGTCATCTTACAGGACAACAATAAGTTAAACAGTTGGTTTCCCTACATGGTTTCCATTTTTATCTCTGTTGGACTGGGTATTTTAATTGGGGATGTAGAAGATCGCTTACCATGGCTAGATAATAGAAAGGATAGGGATTATCCGTACTACAGAGTGGTAAAAATGTACCTAAAACCATTTTTATAAACCATTGATCGTTTATAGCATTAAATTGTATTCATTCCGGGCTTGTATTTCATAAGATTCACTGGGATGTCCGCCTTCACTTTTTAGCGTTTTTTCTTTTACCCCTGCTCTCCATTGGTTATTTTCGATCTGCGGATGACTTTATACACAGCAAGAAAGCTGAGATCCTTCACAATCTACTACACATGGCATTCATTTGCATTATCTGGATGTACTTCTGCAAAGCAAATACTCTATTTTCGTACGTAATCAAAGGTCACTTTTGGCAAGGCCTGAATAGTAGGCGCATACAACCTTTTCATCGTGGTTATCGTGCTGAAATCAGAAGGAATCGTAGATTTGGGAATTACAACAATCAGCAAAGTCTTATCAGTAGTAGAGTAGCTCCTCTGCGAACTTTATCCACCGTCACAATCGTGGGTTCTGGAGGAAGTACGAGAGATGTAAACTGTAATTCTTTTACTGGTCCGAGAGAATCAATACCAATTAGAGTAAAATTACAGTCCCCAATATTTGCAACAATTAGTGCTATTGTCAAGAATATTTTAGAAGACTATTTCCCAATGAACACCACCCCTCAAACTGGTGTCAGAGGAGTGGGAGCCGCGGATCAACGATCAGTGTCAACAGGCACATGCGCTTCTTTGTTAAACAGACAGATTGAAAGTGGTGGTATACTTCCAGTCATTTCGTCTCAATCAGTTGAGCCATTATTATCAAAATCAGAGGAATCACAACAACAATTATCTTCTAAATCGGGAGAGGAATCCACTAGGAAAACGCAAGAAGACGTATCGAACTTTGATAAACGCCACGCTGAGGGGAATATAGAAAAAAGTTCAGCAATAAAAGTGGAAGGATTTGAATGTGACGAAGACGAAAGCAGCCAAAATAGTAATAATGATGACTGTTGTAAATGTGGTGTAAAATTGGGGAAGTCAAAAATTGAAGTTGTATAAGACGAGCAGACTTTCTAAACGAATAGCGCGAACGCTGGATTACGAATTACGATTAGTAGTAGGCTACTTATTAAATGTAACTTTGCTAAAGCATCACTTTACCATTGTAAAAAAGCAATATATAACATGAATTAAGGTTGTTGTAATGTATGTATGTCATATAAATATGCATTAGTTCAAAAAAATAAATATGAGTATAAAATACTGCAACATATGCATTTTTACAAAAAGACGTTTAAAAAAGTATGAATTTATTTATTCACTGCTCACAAGAACATTAAATTCATGCTCCATAAGATTTTAAGCTACATTTTACTATTAGAAGCATTTTTGTTCAATTGTGTCATTGTGTCAATGTGTCATGCTATGCTATGCTTTGCATTATTACATGCGTGTAAATAAAGCTAAGTAAAGGAAAAAGCAACAAAGTCTGTTCTTCTTTGCGGCTTTTACTCCACTCCGTTGTTGGCGTTGTTATTATGTGACAGAGTCACATTATAAAAATACATTGTTATTAGAAGCTGAGCAGCTGACGACATTGAAGCACGTTGGTTGACTGACACATGCACATGTGCATGTGCATGGATGGATGTACAAAATAAGAAGTCAGCAGGTGGTGGAAGGCACGTTGTTGCCGCGATTAAAACTTTTGCTTATTGTTGTGTTTTTTAATTGACTTGACTATCAATTATACAAGAAAGCATGTTTGATTACATTGTTGTTGTTGTAAAATTTCAATTTAACGAAGACAAGTGAACGTGTTCAGATTGTAGAAGAGTTTGTGTTTTAATTAGTTATTAGTTGTGGTGTTTTACATACTCAGCAGATTTAAATTATTTATAAGGTAAGAAAAAGCATCTTTCCGTTATTGTTTTATTGGTCGCACAAAAAGTCACACACTTTCTAACAATTTGACTTTGTAACAGTTTTAGGATGTACGGATTACCAAGAAATCTTCAAAAGTTTGTTTATTCCTAAGAACTTATGGGGGGTCGTGTAATGGATGGTGTATGATTATGATAAATATTGAGACTCTAGTGCTAGTAGTTGATTCTGATTCACCTATCTATTAATGAGCTATCATTCTGAACAGATTCCCTAGATTCCAGATTAATACTTATCCGTGCCGTTGAAACCATTCAGTCAGTAAATAGTTGAACAATAGTAAATGAATAATATTTTTTGATATGTGGTATAAATAGTTGATTTCAAGGTTCGAAAGCACCTGATGGCACCCAAAATCTGCTGTTTATATCTTTGACGATAATTTGAAGAATCTAACAGATGTATAAACATAAATCCAACATAAAACGAGAAGGAAAAGTGGAAAAAGGTACGGTTCAAATTTGTAAATCTTGTTATTCTTGTTCCGACTGAAAATAAATTTTACTGTTTCCAATTCTAGCAACTAACTGTGACCCTTTTTCTAGATAGTACTGACAACGCAACGTCATCAAATGACAAGTACAGTGTTTCAAGATGAACCCCAATATTCCTAACATTTGGAACGTATGGAATTCTCCTAACGTTGATGCTCGAATTTACCCACCGGTACCTCCACAACCACTAATGTCCCTACCTCTGACTACTCCACCAATACAAATTTTTCATCCCCCATTTGCGGTTGGTAACAACAATGGATTAGTTAGTCCAATGTTCAGTCCAAGTTTATCGGATAGTGGCTTATCGCCTTCTTATGCCGGTATAATCAGTCCAATTTTTACTCAACAAGTTCCTGCAACATGTCTTCCTAATTTGCGATTTCCACCACCTACTCCGCCGTATCGTGGGCAACCCATCTGGAATCCTTACATCATTCCTTCCTTTACACCAGACTTTGGCTACATGTTTGATTCAATGTTGGATGAGAACCTAAACCGAGCGGAGCAGGAAGGTCAATTAGCTGATGCTGTAAATCAGTTTCGGAGCTTATCTTTGAATGACCAATTGGAACAGTTTCGGTATTCTCGAACATTGAGTGTAGAGCAAGTTCAAATTCGATGGCAACTAGTTTTGGACCTTCTATTCATTCTTCGTCAAGAATTCCCCATGTGTCAGATTCATCCTTTTGGATCTGTTATTTCTGGTTTGGGAGACATGTCATCTGACATTGACATTTATGTGGATCTCTTTGGTTCCTATGTCAATGCCAATACACCACCGCTATCACCTGCAGATACCCTTCAAGAAGCTAGGCGTGCCCTCAACAAAGTTAAATGTCCACACACTGCATGTTTTTTCAATAAAGGCCCAGTAATTTCAATACCTCAGGCTCGTGTTCCAGTTCTCAAAATGAAGCACTCAACCTCTTCACTTAGTTATGATCTCACTTTTAGCAACAGATTTGCTGTTCAAAACAGCAAATTAATAACTTTCTACACCAACTTTGACCCTCGCGTATTTCGTTTCATGATTCTTATCCGCTATTGGTTCAAGTACCATCACATTTCCGGTTCAACTGAGATAAAAAACTATGCCCTGTGTCTCCTTGGTTTGGTGTACCTGATGCAAGAGGAAATTATTCCTTCTGTGTTCTTACTTCAGAAACTTAAAGAAACGCAGCGCAGAGAGCAAGGTATAGTCCAGAATCCTGACGAGATCAACGAATGGGATGCCTCTTTTTGCGAAGATTTTGAGTTTATCAATCAGAATTTTGAACGCACTCCAATTCCTCCGGATTTTAACGAGAACCCTACAGAACATTTGCTCAAACTGGCAATGGAATTTTTCAAAATGTGTGCAAACACAAACTTTAGCTCTGTTGTGGTAATGTCCTTTTTTGGGAGACATTATCTTAAAGGGTGGCTTTATTCCTGGAAATGAAGTTTTTCTTACAGATATGCTGCATCGCTACAAAACGTTTACATTCGAGAAAAGTCATAGTGAGCGTTTGAAGCTGAAGACCCATATGTGCATACAAGATCCTTTTGAACTCAACGTCAAACGTGACTGATGTGGCTCCATTTGCTACCGTAATAAAGTTTCAAATTGCTTGTGCGAAGACTGCTGAAGTTTTGTCTGAGAAATTCAATAACGAGAACAGCAAAAGTAATGAAGCACTCTCTGTAATGGATTTGTTCATTCCATTACCCTCTCACTTAAGAAACAAGGAACTTTTGAAAGCAATCCGAAAGGATTTGATAAAGAAAAAAACGCGGAAGGAAATTCTACTGAGTTTAGGATTGACAGACAATCATAAAGAGGATGAAGAAAGGAAGCAAAAAAATAAATACACCAAGCTACCTCGTCATTTAGCACAACTTGATGAATTAGTTGACCCGAACACCGTGCAAGCTTGGCAGAAGGAAAATTCACCAAATGAGTTAGCTAGTGTTTTCCTACATCAGCAATTTTCTAATATATTTTTCGATGAGGTGGCAATGTGTAGACTGTTGGCTAATGAAAATGAAAGAGGTGGCAAAGAAAGACGGGATCTTGAGACGTTGAAGTTAAATTTGACAAAAAAGGTGACATCATTATGGAGAAAATTTGCTACAGATTTCATCGAAAAGTTTTTTAATCAAGCTTTAAAGCTCAATATGGAAGATAAAAAAGTTTTAGAGGCTTCTACACCCATAGGTGGCTTGAACCCAGAAGATTTGAATGGGCTGGAGTTGTCTGGACAGGGTTGGAAAATAAATGTGCCGCTTAAGGGGATTGAGAGGAGTAAGGGGCGAAAAGAGGAATTTCGAAAGAGAGTGTCAAAAATAAAAGATATTTCAGACGAAGAGGCAGGTTATTACAGGAAGTTGAGAATTCAGGTCTCCTACCCATTTTGGAGTGAACGAGCTGTTGTGCTGAAGGAATGGAAGAATAATGAGAAGAAAACGGTTACAAAAAGTGGAAAGGCGGTGTACCACAAAGTGAATCCGATTGAAGTGGAAGCCGAGATTAGTGACGATGCTTTGAAAAAGTGGCAAGCTAAAAGAAAAGGATCTCAGGGAACAGGGAATGTAAGTAATACTAATGATGTCGATGACGATGTGCAGATTGTTGAAGAGCATCCCCAAGCAAATAAAAAACGGCCGAGAATGGAGAACGATAATTTTAAACCATTTCAAATGGATATTCTTGTTAAGATTTCTTCAAAAGTTGCGAGCAATTTGGAAGGGTTGAGAAGACCGACGATGACTTTAATTTTTCAGGTACCGTACGGTAGGCTAGGGGTAGTTTTTAGTCTAACCAAGACATACGTATACATAATAGTGTAATGTAAAAGATAGCACAAATTTCACTTCTCTACATTCTTTAAGAATTTAATTTTATGTTATCTGTTTGTTGAAACTTTAGAACGGGACAAAGGGATATATTTTCAAGAATGCAGCGTCCAAACTCAATTCCATTGTCCAAAGCGTTTTCCCAGAGTATCAAGAGTATCGACTACTTGAATGGCTCTCAAAAGGTGGAAAGGAAGAAAAAAACGAAAACAGCAAAGAGAAAGGGACCAATAAATAAATATTGATTGTAAAATCCAGTGATGAAATTAAATGACACATTTTTATTACATTAGTTAAATATATTGTTGTTAGATTTTCACATTTTCAACCAATAATATTGGTCACTTCTTATTATATCATAATATATAAAGAATAATTTCACGTCCGTGATACAACAATACAAAGTAAAGTAATTTGACACTTCATGATTAAACTGTAGATACAGAAAACGTTTAATTATTGTTCATTTTCTTATTAACTGTACTTTGACATTGTGTACCGTGAAGTTGTATTTTTACACGAAAATAAATAATTGATACTGATACTACGTAAAAGATGACAATAAAAACAACATCCTGGCTGAACTGAGCTAAAATAAATTAAATTGACAAGTAAAATTCTTATTTACAGTAAGTAGTTGTATTTACAAACAACAAAAACTTTAATACGAAAGCGTTTCAGTCCCACATCAAGTAAGTATTAATACATAATAACTGACTACATTTAATAAGGCAAACATATTGTGGAATAGTGGAATCTACAAATGACATAGGTATGTACCTACGTGTGTACATAAAATCTACAATAACACTATGGTTAGCGCTTTAAACGTTCAAAAATCAAATTTCCTTGTTTACAAGTTACGTACTTTGGATTGGTTTGTTTCATTGAACTGGATTCACTTGAAACGATGTTTGTGGGCGGTGATTCCACAACAGAAGGACTTTCAGCATTGGCCATGTTCAGCTAATATTGAATCAAAATTACATTACAAAAATTCACTATTATTTAAATTCACAAATCCTTAAACTTCCATGAATTCACCAGATGGTACTTACAACATCTCTCAGATAAGATTCAGACAATGGTATCTGTGAGGCAATCGCAGTTATTTTATCTGCATTCACTTCGACTTCCTGTGAGCCTACAACATCTTTTCTCATTTCCTTATTATCGACTTTCAAACCATTAGAGAGAGTTTCTTCCTCACTACTGGAGGTTTCCCAATCATGATATGTGGAACCAATTACTTTTAGGGTATTCTCTCCAGGAATGGAACTGCTAGAGCTACGTGAGCTAATGGAAGTCTTACTGGAGGTAGGCGATGACACTGTGGTTTCTGTTACAGGGCTTTCAATTTTCATTTTCTTTGGATAATTTTCGCTCTGTAAGCATTGTGGATGACAGACAACATAATTAAAAGTATTTGAACAAACTCGTAAATTAATATCATAAATAAAAGTTAAATAAGCTTACCTCGTCTTCATCCGTTACATGTACTATCGGAGGAGTCGGTTTTGGTGGAACGGGCACTTCAATTATTTCTGTATCGTCTTTTTTTTCGTCCTCCCTATACACATTTTTCAAGAGACCTCTATCAACCTTCCTTTTTGCTCGGAGTAATCGCGGGTCTATCGGAATAGTTGCAACCTCAGTTTTGATAACACTGCTTTTGCGATTACTCGTTTGACTCTGGAATTCCTGACTGATGAAGGGATTTGAACTAATGAACGACGGATGATGTTCCCGTAAATTGCATACTGCAGCTGGTTGGCATACTGTTTTCCCGTCATGTCTTAATGTTACGTTGTGCTTTCGCAAGTTAGGTTTGTTCTTGACAAACTCGTCAATAAGATTATAGATCCTACCCTTTCCCCCCAATCCATCCACGCAAAAACTTTCCAAATTTGGAAGCAATTGAAAAGCATAAATAAGAAAAATTTCAAATCGTGTCATTGTTCCGTGAGAAATAGTTGGATCAATGTCCCCTTCTTGGACTATTTTAATGGTTTTTAGGGACTTGGAGATGTACGGAGGAAACTTGCTCTTGACTTCGCTTTCTTCTTTTGATGGCAAAATATTCTTATCCGACAAACAAACTCGTAGTTCTCCACAGTTTGGTAATTTGCTAAGAATATGAAACAACGAGTTTACAGAGGCAAACTGTTGAAAAACGTCCATAACAGTAACGTTTGTGTACTGTTCAAAATCATACTCAACTTCCCCCATAGCATTTCCTCCCAAGTACAAAAATGAAAGTCTCGATGGACTCAAATCAGCCGCTTGCTCAAAGTGCTCGTAAAACATTAAATTTCCTCTGTATGATGGAATAGAGATCTCCACTTTTGATTTTTCCGATCGACTGGAACCTTTGTAAACAAAAGGTTCGTAATAATTACCGAATCCATCATTGTCTGTTGAACAAACTGTCACCAATTTGTGCTTCTGAAAGCATAGAAAATTCACACGATTTCAAATTTAATACACAAGTGTTGCTTAGACAGGTGTAGTTAATAATAATTACATGGCAGTAAAGTACCTTCAACATGACTTTAAATTGATCGTTCATGATCAATTACGTCCTTATGAATGGCACCACACCTTTGTTTGTATGTACGTTAAAGTCTCAGTCAGTACAAAGTACTAAAAGATCTGTTTTCTCTCAAATGTCCAATTCTAGCTGATTTACAATTTCTTCCTTCACGGATAAGTAAAAATAGTAAGACAAACGGAAAAAAGACAAAAAATAATTCATTGAAAATCAATACACTTTAAATTTTAACTTTTTAACATAATATAGTACAGCGCAATTTGATCTGATGTCTGGAATCCAGACTCTGGATGGAAAAGCTAAAATTCAATGTTTCGTTCGCTCGATCGTGGAAGCCGAACTAACTGGAGTTAAATGCTAGGACTATGCTCCTATTATTTACTAGTCGCGCACACTGCAATTCATTTGGTAAAAAGCCAAGATTAAAAAAGTCAGAGCTTAATTAAATTAGAAAGAATTAACTACGGAAAGATTCTTGTTTGCCGTATGCCGACTGCCGAACGCAACGGGAAACCGTCGCGCACCCATTTGAGAGTTGATGTTGATGCTTTTGATGAACTCAAACATGTATAAATACGTTTCGTAAAATGGAAAATACTTTAAAAGCTCGATCGTGGAAGCCGAACTAACTGGAGTTAAATGGTAGGACTTAGGACTATGCTCCTATTATTTACTAGTCGCGCACACTGCAATTCATTTGGCAAAAAGCCAAGATTAAAAAAGTCAGAGCTTAATTAAATTAGAAAGAATCAACTACGGTTGAAGATGAAGGTTGAAGAAACTTGAAAGATTCTTGTTTGCCGAATGCCGAACTCAACGGGAAACCGTCGCGCACCCATTTGAGAGTTGATGTTGATGCTTTTGATGAACTCAAACATGTATAAATACGTTTCGTAAAATGGAAAATACTTTAAAGGAGAAACAAGTTAAACTAAACTGTAGAAGTCCCGGTCAAACAATTCTAATATTGTAAATTTACAACTTGTAAATAATATCACTTACACGTATTCATATATCGAAAACTGAACAAACCAGAGAGCGGAGTAAACAAGCATTTAAGTGTAAATTGTAAAGGCTGCAGACATACAATTTAATTGAATTAAGTACAAGATTGTCACAGAAGGATTTTTTTCTAAAAATGTAAATGAATCATTGAATGGGTGAAGATGATAATTTCATTTTCTATAATATATCTATGCCGTCAGTTTTGATTTCAACTCAATTTCCTCACTCCTCACACAACCATTCAAAATTCAATGCCTGTTAAATACAAGTTAAAAATTGAATGAAAAAAGAAAACAGACAGAGGCAATAATAATATAACAAATAGCGAGCAGCACATCCCATCGGCTCAGTTCAGTTCCTCCTTGTGCAGCAAGTAATAAAGATAATGACAACTGCTTTTTTAATGTAAAATGAAACTTTCAAAGCAAATAATATCGTTTAAAAGTTGTCTGTCATAATAAGTAGCCTATAACCCATGGTTTTCTCATTTAAATACCAGCAGAGTCTTTACTCTTTACACGCTTTGACATCTTTACATAGTCAATATAAACTTGAAGTATTGCTCAATTGCTCTATGGATTGAACTGTATTTGTATATTGTATACGAAACGAATGAATAAGAATGGCTATTATCTGTTTTTATTTCTCTATTCAATTTTCAAACTCATTGAATTTCTTTTTGTCTTTGTAAATTTCATCAGAAATTTATTCAAAACATATTTCTCTTCCACCTGGCTACAATTTACATGGTTATTTATGATTAGCATGAGCTATTAGCCTATATTATGAATATTATGATCCTTAGAATGCGCAACAGTCATGGACCATGGAGTATGGAGTCAGAGTTCAGAACAGGAAAAGCAGTGAGTGTGGCTCAAGTTTCTCTGGGGAAGTAGAAATAAAACTGTGATTGTACAAACGTCAATTTGAACATATGCCAATAATAATGATATTTTAGAATGGGCAGCACATTAGGAATATTTTATCTTTGACTTGATTTTAAATACTTACTTAAGTACGTCTGTTCGTTTATGTACAAAGTATAATGCAAATTATTTTTAACTCAATACCCAATATCAGCAAAATAAATTTCTTAGCAATACCAAATACCAACACACCAGTGCAGTAAAGCTGCAATGGTGCAATGGAATTGGATTTTTTACTAAATATTGTAGCACTGTAGAATTAGAAATGAGGTATTAAGAAATTCATACACAGCAGTAGCAAAACATGAGAACTATTTAAATTCATTTACAGAAAGAGAGAGAAAGAAATTAAATTACATAAATAGTAAAAAGTTATTCATAAAAATTTACATTTGAAAAGTTATTGAAATTCTTAAAAGTTCTTACGATTCCTTAATGTTAAAAGTAGAACAGTCATGACCAATTCTGCTGTAATGTTTCTGTTTCCCATTTTCTTCTCCTGTCTCTACCATTATCATCTAACATCCACTCAAAACTGTGAACTTTAAGACCAACTACCGTCTCGTTTTTATACATGCATGTATTATTAGCTCACTAGTCTCAATGACTTTTTTAATTGGGTCTCACTGTAATTTTTGTTGACATCGACAACTGATACTAAGCAGGATTTTGTCTTCTCTCATGTTTATCAAATAGCTAACTACCTATTTCAAGCCTAACTTTGAAAATCCAATGCAAGTTGAATTTATTGTGGTATCATCTTAAAAATTAGCTAAAGTAGGCATTTTTTAAAACTGCTTTTACATACCAAGGATTTTTGCTTACACTGCAACGTTTCACGTGTAAAGGATGAATGATAGCAACTGTCTGTCTGTAGGTAAATATATTTCGGGTCATGGACAATGTTCTTGTACATATTTCATTCGTGCATTTTGTGTTATTAGTTTTTTGTCTTTATCTCTAAGCTCTGTTAAAGTTTGGTGAAACGATAATTTAGAATGTAAGTTACGGCAAATTGAGTACTAAATGGTATTTACAACTAAGCTTAAACCATTAAGGAAATTACTTCAGACAATTCATGGCAATTTTCAATGTTCTTTTTATCATCTAATTGCAGCTCCAGAGATGCCTGGGCATGTCCAGTTTAAAAAAAATGAATGGTTTTCTAATGAAAGTAATTTATTTATGTTTAGCTTAAAATAGAAAAGGGCAAAGGTGAAAATGGTGAAATATCTTGTGTTTAACGTTTGAACTTTCAGTTTAATATTGCATAACGCATAGTTTTGCGTAATATCTCATTGACAGCAATTGTCGGAAAAATATGACTTCTTGCTAATATATTTTTAATAAATACTTTTGTCACACTTTTTGCCTTATCTAAAACTTATATGACTTGATCAAAAATAAATACCCGCATGCACATTTTGTAACGTGATAAAAAAGATGAAATTAATTACCATGGGTTTTTTTCTTTGACTGATAAAGTAAGCATAATACTGTTAAATGCTAGCTTTTTCCTCATTCTCTTTTTAACTATATGTTTTGCTGCTTATGTATATTTTGGTGGTTTGTATCGACAATGCAGGGGCGATACGATACGAATTGGGAGTCTTTGCAGCATGTCACTTGAAAAAGAAGAAGAAAAAAATAAATTGTAATATTGCATACACATATTTTAATAGACGACCTAATGAATTAATGCTTATCAACAATAAACTATCACTGCACTGCATACCGTATACTACATAGCTATAGTTTCTAAAGTTTTAAACTTTTATTCACGAAAGTACGCTTATTTGGTGTTTACAGAACAATGAAAAGTAGACTCCAGAGAGGAAATTCGTCATTATCATGTCACAAATCACATTCAGAAATGAAGCACACAATAACAAAAATGTTTACAAATCAACTAAATGCAGAGACTAAATAGGGACCCGAGTAGTTTTTAACATTAAATGAAACACGACCAATCATCATATTCTAAATCAGGCATATAATTAAATTTTCTCAATATTTTGATTCTGAAAAAGTTTCAAGCGTGAGTTTAAAAAGCGTGCAAGTCGAGTCCAGACTAGATTATCTTTAATCAAAGTTTTTACATGAGCCAATTGCATTCCGTTTGACTTCCGTTTTTTTGGCTCAACTAATCTACATGACTTGAGTCAAGAGGTCACCAAAACTTACTGGTTTACACAAACCCTTATTACCTATTATCATTATATATTCTATCAACTATTTAGGTACATAAAAATAAATGTATACATAGGATGCCCTCCACCCTCCACCCCATCAAGGGACCAGCTCGCAACGCAACTTTACTTGCATTTTATCATATCATTGTTTCACACACACATGAGCACAATTTGTGAATGTGAACCGTAAGAATTTACTACTGCGTATAAGATACAGCATACACTAGGTAGGAATTTAAACAAACATGACTACTGGGTACTCATACCTTTCTAACGATTCGTAACAAATAAAGGCATGGAATGAACTCAATGAACACTTACATGATACGCATACGCACATAACAAACCAACTAAATTACCAGAGTAAAGATATCAAAGATGTGACTCACAATATATGGGAGTCTTAGTTTGATTGCATAATAATAATAATAATATCAGTAGAAAAGGTCTCGTTGGTAATAAAAGAGATGCCGAAAGGTATTTTTCTCGAAAAGTTGACCCCAGCCCTAGCTATTCAACAGATACAATTCTCAAAACAGTCTTTTTTATCAGAGTGCAGTGATTCGTAGTCGTCACTGCATACGCAGTGCGTATTACGCACTGGAGTGTGAGCTACTCAACACACTGTTATATTCTGTATTCATAAAGTAGGTAAGTGTTCACTAACAAGTGAACCTCTTTGGTATTTTGACTAACTTTTTATGACAGTAAAAGTCATATATACCTAAACAAATTTTAGATTGCACGCAGGCAAATGCTTTTTTGACTTCAAACTGTTTTTGATAGCCTCTTCAGTTAATTTAAAAACTAAAACTACTTCTAATTTCTAATATGGCATAAAGAAAACCACAAAGTAATGAATGATCAAGCTCATGTTCACGTTGAGTGAGGACAACCTATAATAACCTATACTGAACGAGGGAATACGTGATTATCAGAGATAAATTATTCTTGCATTTTAAAATCTTTTATTACCTTTTATTAGTTTTATTACCTACAGTATGTCAATAATATTAACAAAGGACGGAAGAAAAGCAGTTGAGGTTGTAAAACACTAAAAGTATATTACATATTATCTACCTGTGCAACTTTTACCACATCACGTAAGAGATATTGTCACATTTAAAGGGGGAAATGAAGAATCCCGAAAATGTATCACGACTTATCAAACTAAGGGATCCCTTTCGGACACACTGGTAAAATGTGTATTCTCTGAAATCATCAGAGTAAAAAAATCCCTTGGATTTTCCTTTCTGAGAAAAAATGTTTTATTTTAATTTTTGTCTTCTGATCCCCAAGTATACGTAGTATAATATGTACCCATACTGTTATTGAAAAGGTTTTTTTATACGACAGTAAATGAAACCTTAAAAGTGTATAGAAATGGTAACTAGCGATTGACTAAAATCTACTGGATGAACTAGCAGGTTACATACATCAAAAAGTGTGTAGTGAGCGGCCAAAGTGAAGGTATTAACTGACTCAGAAACATGAAAACGATAAAGGAGCAACCCCAGCATTCTACACTACCGGTGTTACGCTTGGTTGAAAATCTTCGCTTGCAAGATGACATGTATTTACTTCGTATTTTATGCAACTGAAATGCATGTAAGATACGAAGTTATATAAATATATCTTTGTGAAGGAGTGGGAGTCAGCAGAGACAGCCAGCCAGACAGGCATGTATGTCCATGGATGGAGCGGAGCAGCTCGAGTTGAGTTTGGGAGTCAGAGAGTTTTCACCCCTTGCAATATACATAAATCAGATCATAAAGTGGTGATATTTATATACGAACGAAATGAAATGCTGATAAACAAGTGGGTTAATGAACAGCAACAATCCCATCATCCGTTTCCTTTTATCCAGTATATTGTGCCTGTTTTCTATAGCTATCCCAGTTAGTTAGCTGGCGCAATGAAGAGAATCTCTTTTCTAATATGTACCTCTTCTACATACAAATTTCATTCGACAGGCGCAGGCGGTAGTCTCGGTATCACAAGTAAGTGTAAGCTCAAGCTCAAAACGAAGCAAGATGAAGATGACGCAAACTGGTTTTCTTTTTCCTTTACAAGAACATGTAGAAACGAGAACAACAGCACAGAAAATTATACTCTTCTGCATTCAATATGCATGCAAGCATGAATTCGATTTTTGACTCTGCTAGTGTTAAAAAACTTTTATTAATTTCGAGACATATATCGCAGAACTAAATTGGGTAAAGATATTCTTGAGTTTATAAAAAAACAAATGATTTGTGTAAAAAAATAATTCATATTCGTAACTCACACGATACATTTGTAAAACGGATGAAAAAGTGAAAATGAAGAAAATTAAAATGTAAGAAAAAAATGTTCTTTATAATTATAACGTTTTTGCAATTCATCCATGGATTATCATTTCACATTTTGTTCCTATGAATGGACCCCTGGTGCCATTTTATTTACTTCTGTAGCTAAACAAATAAAGGGCATATTTTTCTTTGACTTTCACGGGAGTTTACAATATAATAGTAAAGGAACTAACCAAGTGACAAAGTAGACTAGACACATGTTTTTTTAGCCATCCATGAACAGCATACTATGTTGTATGTAGGTATGTATTAATTTTTTACTGTAAACATATATGTGTATAACTACAAATAAATCCTTCACAAAGTACTTTAGTATTTACCTATACCCTTGACTCCTTGACTTTACTTAATAATATATATCAATGCATAGTATGCAACTGCTTTTTTGTTTTTTATTATGGATATACGTGTTAAGTCGCATATGTTTATTTTTTTCTTTTTCTCGCTGACTCGTACGTGTTATTATAAATACATATGATCACGTATCCATGACTTTTATTTTTTCAGCAGAAGTACAAAAATATGCAATGAGCATATATACGTACCGAGACAGAAATATAAATAAGCTGTTAATTACCGAATGTCAAATAAAATGATAAGTGCTTAGCAAATTCCGGAAAACCCTTTTCCCCACCAATTCGAAATGTGAGGTCAATGTGTGTTCAGCTACAGGATGACTAGAACTGTCAGCGATCTTTCAAAATGTTACATAGATATCTACCTAACTTTATAATAAATCTACCTAACTCAACAAACATTGGTAATTATGTGCAATTTGCAATCAAAATTGCCCTACACAACACTAAGCACTGTGTAATGTGTAAACTCATATATGTTGGAGTCTAGTGGTTGCCAAAAATTCACAAAATAAAAGTAAACTAATAATAATGCTACATAATAAAATATAGTACTAATATAAACTAAACAAACCTGCAACCTGCATATATACGATATAGGCATTACACCACATCGTAATATTGAATGTTGTAAACTTGTATGCAAGTGCAGGAAAGGGTTCCACCATTTTTAAATTCTCAGAAAAATGACTTGTTTC